>CAUYQV010013619.1:0-71408 GCA_963574575.1 Galagoides demidoff
TCCAACTCCTGGGCTCAAGTGAGTCTCCTGCCTCCGCCTCCCAAGTAGCTGGGACCACAGGCACCCGCCACAACGCCCGGCCATTTTTTGGTTGCAGCCGTCATTGTTGTTTGGCAGGCCCGGGCTGGGGATTCGAACCCACCACCTTAGGTGTACATGGCTGGCGCCTTAGCTGATTGAGCCACAGGCGCCAAGCCAGCAGCAAAGTTCTTAAGACTCAGTTTCTTCATCTGAATCAGCCGGGTAACATGTAGGGGTGCTCTCAGCCTCCAGGGCTCCTGTCCAGCCTGAGGCCCATCCTCCCGGGGCCCCCAACTGACCAGGGTCATCCTATAGCCCCTTCACTCCCAGCCAACACCTGGCTCTCCTGCATGCCCACACCATCCCATGTCCCCCAGGTGGCCAGACAGCAGGTGCCGGCAGGGACCTTGGCCATGGGTGGGAGCTGGGCAGAGCTCCATGCTGTTGGCCTGGGAACGCCCAAACACCTGGGCCTGCCTGGCTCCACCTGGGACAACATCGCAGCCATGATAACGTGACTCGTGCACCTTAGGGCACACACTTCCCTAATCTGCTTATCTTGGGGTGGCAGCCGCGCCCACAGGAGCCACACTGCGCAAGATAAGGGAGGGGTGTGGGGGGCTTGCTCCCGCTGTCCCAGCCCAGCCATCCACCCAGCCACCACCCAGGTCTCCATTCCCTCCCCTTGCACCCCACATCTGCAGGAGTCATTCAGGGCCATGTCCAGCTTCAGGACAGCTGTGCCAGGGGCCGGCCTCCCACCCAGGGTAGCAGGGAGAAACCAAGCGTCCTCTCCTGTTCTCCTGGGGCAGCAGTGGGACTCAACAGGCCGTAGCAGCTCCCACCTGGGCTTTTGGCCAGGACCCAGCTCTGGCCTGCCAAAAAGTTCCGCGCCTACCCTGCAGCAGCATGTGGGGCAGGTATAGCAGCCCTGGCCCCCTGAGGAGGCTCCAGGCTGGTGTGGGCACAGGGCACCTGCAGGGAGGTGGGGAGAGAGGGTATGGGTCACAGGAGCACCGAGGCACCCAAGGTCACAGTGAGCCTGCCCTGTGAGGGGGTCGGAGCCCAGCTCAGGATGCTCCCCAAGGCCGCCCAGCTCCACAGCTCTGGGCCCACTGCATGGGCACCACAGCCTGTCCTTCTCACCTAGCACCCCTCCCTCGTAGCTGGTGTCCCAAGATTCTCCACTGACCCCCACCCATAAACCTCAAGCATTCTGACCCTGGGACCCCAGAACTCAGGTGGCTGATATGACTGGACAGTGGGTTCCATATGGGGCTACTGGGAGCACATAGTGGGTGGGACCCTACTCAGGCCTGGCCTTCGCTCTGGAACCCCCAGGGCCTTGACAGATGTAGGAAGACCAGAGGACACCCCACACTAGCAGGCCCCCTCTGAAGAAGGTGGCACAGATGGAGGGTCCAGGTTCCAGATATGAGGTGATCAGGGTATGGGTGGAGGGTGGGGGTGGGTAGGTGGGAGACCAGCCCTGCCTCCTGCCTGCACTGGGGTTGCTGTGGACATGTGGGATCGGGAACCAGACAGGGTGAGACCTGGCTCAGAGACTGAGGCTGTTCTTGGTTTCTGTACAGTTACAGAGCAATTTTACCTGCACACACACACACACACACAGAATGCAAGTGACTTACCGTCACCTGAACCTTGAGATGGGGATTTTCTCCATGACAATCTCTCCTAGGTGAAGCCCCACCCCTGACAAGGAAGGGGAAAATACTCCCTGCAGTGGTCACCATGCAGCTCTGCCCATGCCCTCTGCCACCTAGGGGCCAGACACCTGTAGGGGTGAGCAGAGCGGGGGCAGAGCCAGGAGCTGCCCCAGCTGCCACTTCCCTGGCTGATGGTCAGGCCTTAACCACAGCTGCACCCACCACTTCCCTTCACCCAGTGTCCACGGCCACACATCTCTACCACACGTTCACCCCCTACCATGGGCTCCCTAGGGCCTGGGCTGGGAATGTGCCTGTTCTCTCGTGTTTGGAAGTGGGGGCTAGTTTGCTTTCGCAGGGGATTTGCCTCAGGAGAATGGCGCCTTGAGTCCCACCCACGTCCCACTCAGATGAGACTTAGGGACTTTCAAGTTGATGCTAGAAGGCCCTGTTGGGATGGTAGGAAAGCGTTCTGTGTGAGAGGAAGGCTCCCTTCAGACCCAGGTGGGATGGGGAGAGGGCACCTGGGGGAGGGTGTGGGAGGTCAGGGCTGAGATGCTGCGCTTTAACACTGGCCCCCGGAGTATGTGTTGCCGACCTGAGGCCATCCAACAGCATAGCGAGGCTGGGGGCTGCCCCACAGCTGCATTCAGCCTGCTTTCCAGAGAGCAGGTTCCTGACAAAAGGACAAGTTGTGCCCCGATTTCCCTCCGTGGACACTGGCATCACACTCAGTGCAGTGAGCACCCATAGTCGAAAACGGCATGGGCTATAGCCTGAGGTGGTAGCAGGAAGTGGATGAATACTGGCCAGGGAGGGCTGGAGACCACAGACGAGCCCCCAGGGGCCTCCCCACCACACAGGGCAAGGACCTCACCCCTAGATGTGCCCTGTAAGGGGCAGGAGAGGGACAGTGGGGCTGGCAGTGCCTCTGGGGCCATGGATGCGTTGAACAGCTGGTTCCAGGGATGCCATGTGCCAAATGTGGGTGAGTTCAGCTCTTGGCGATGTCGTGGGACCCTCTTCACCTCTCTCCCTCCACCTCTGTTCTGGGGGTCTCGAGTGAGCTGGTCACTTAGGTCAGAGACTCCTGGGCCGTGCTAGGAGTCTGACATCCTCACAGGGGCTGCAGCTGGGTCCAGCACATGGGGAAGGTGGGGCTGGGTCTGCCTGGTGTGCAGAGAGCTCAGCTCACGTGTTCAGAGTTGTCAGCCCCAGTCATTCCCTGCACGCAGCATCCTGAGGAAGTCCCTGCCTGTGGGCAGCATGCCCTCCACATGAGGCCTCATGTGTGCCTTTGGGAACTCATGGACCTTTCCCACTTGCTCCTGACATTGGCTCAGTGACGACAGGTCCACCGCTGTGCCACAGTCTCACCATCCGTGCCCAGGACTCTGTCCTCCAGTGTGTCCAAAAATGAAAACCAAGGCTGGATTTCACTATAGGACACTGGACACTCAGAGTCAACACAGGACTGAAGCATCTGAGGCCTAAAGCTGGGGGGGGGGGCATTGTCCCTTGTATGCCCTGCTCCATGTGAGTCTACTAACAAGGGACAGGGTATGTGGCCCCAGAGCAAGAGGTCTGGGGCTTTCTGCTGGGTGGCCGGGCTGCAGCCATCCACCCCTTCTCTCATCCAGCAAATATCCACTGTGCCCTCGGCCGTGTGGAAAGAGCCCCCTATCCCCAGCCTGCCTGAATCCACTGACCTGCCTAGGGCCACCCAGGGAGGGAGCTGGTGGCCAAGCAGGCCTCAAGACCACCAGGCTGTTGTCCTGTTCCCAGAGCATTAGTGGGCAGCTGCTTCCCCAAAATGATAAGCTGAGGACAAGGCCCCATGGGGGACAAAGGCCTTGTGTGCCTGCCCTCAGGGCTAAACCAACTTCCCCTCTACCTCAAGACTCGGGCAGTTCCGGGTTCCCTGGGGAAGCCTGGGCCCTGAATTGTGGCCCGGCGGGTTTGTGGGCCTGGGAGCTGTGTCTCTTGGCACTGGTGCTGGCAAAAGACACATTTAGTCACAGAAAAGGAAAATACCTTCTCCTGTTGCCCTCCTCCCTGGGAAAACAAATGCTGGTTAATCTGCTCATTTGGCCCGGGAACTTCGTGGGGCGGGGGGCATTGGCTCAGAACCAAGGCCAAGCACCAGGCCACCCACAGGCCAGCCGGATGTCTCTGCCACGAGGCTTGCGCCCAGGCAAAGAAGGTGGGGGAGGCCAGGAGAGCTGGGGGCCGCTCTGATGAACAGCTCAGGGACAGTGCCCAGGGCTGGCCCTACAGCCTCAGCTCTGGTGCCTCTTGGTGTGGCCTCGGGCAGTAGCCGCTAGCCTGAGGCAGGGGTGGTTTTCTGGGTGGCCAGGATGCTCTTCAGGTTCCTCCTCAGGCTCTGGGCTATCTGGAGGAGAGAGAGCCCAGAGGGGCTACATGCTAGGTAACCCTTAGGCCACTTCTATCCCACACAGGAGGGAGGAGGATATGGTCGCTTGGTGGTGCCAGGCCCAGGGGCTCCACCTGGCTGACTGCCCCCAGGATGTCCTGGTCTGAATACTACTTCCTTGTCCTGCCAAGACCCAGCCTGGGGATAGGGGACACAGGTGTGAGAGATGGTTGCAGGCTGCACTCTAGATCTCACAGCAAACAGGTGGTGAGAGGTGTGAGCGGGAAGCACGGGGCGGGGGGCTCCCTAGGTAAGACGTCCACCTTGAGGGTCTGGTTGGCCTTGGGTGGGCAGGACAAGCTGAGACACCACCTGAAGATTCCCAGGGCGGAGGGGAAGGAGGACCAGGGTCAGCAGCCGAGTGTGGGGCTGACCTGGGAGAGCTGGGAAGCCTGAGCAACTCCAGGTTGCCTCTGAGGGTCCAGTAATGGCACCTGAGCTGGGATGGAGGCTCAGAAGCCAGGAGGGGCTGTGAGGCCACTGGGTGCTGGCACTGGTCCCTTCTGACCCCATGTCTAACACCACCCCAGCCATCCTTGGCTGGTGGTTTGGGGGTTCCACTGAGTCACAAAGTGCAAAGTGAGGGCCCAGGGGCCTGACTTTAATATGTTCTTAAGCAGGGGTCCTCAAACTTTTTAAACAGAGGGCCAGTTCACTGTCCCTCAGACCATTGGAGGGCCTGACTGTGGGCCCCGAGATGAGTCAGCTGCTAAGCAGGACAGGCAGCGGTGGCAAAAACACCCGGAAGGCCAGATAAATGTCCTAGGTGGTCTGCATGTGGCCCGTGGGCCGTAGTTTGAGGACACCTAAAGTAATCCCGAGGCTCAGCTTGTCCATGAAGTTCAGAGGATGAGCTAAAACCAAGCAGGCCAGTGGCCTGTACAGACTGCTGGTGTACAGGTGGGCAGAGCCCCACCTGCCCACTTGGTGGGCAGCGGTCAGTCGGCACTGAGCTTGGTAGAGAATGGTGGGGCACTAGGTCATGGGAATCTGTGCTGTGTCTGTGGGCCAGGGATTGGCCCCATGGTTTGTAGTGCCCAGGGCTCCAAGCAAGAGGTCAGTGGGGGCTGCTTATCCCCCCAGGCCTCTTGTCTCCCCTCCCCAGGCCCCTGCAATGGCATGAACCCTCTTCAAAGGTGCAGACCCTCACTGGCCTTCTCCATCTCCTTTGGGATAGGCTCTGCCTCCAGTGCCCTGAGTAGCTAGAGGCAGGGAGGCCCCAAGTCAGGACTGAGATTTGGGGGGCAGGCTCCATGTGTCCAGCCTGGTCTTAGGGGACCAGGGGATATGACTACTTCCTGAGTCCCTGGAAGAACACTGGGGGTCACAACAGGGCTGAGGAAGGGTCAGAGAACAGGTCATGGTGTAGAAGAGCCCCTGCCCCACCAACCAGGTGAAACCGGAGGCCTTCTCAGAAGAAAGCGGCCCTTCCTATCTGCACCACCACCTCACCAGCATTCCCCACCACAGCAAACACAGCCTTGAGGCCCTGGAGGAGCAGATGGGGCTGACACCCCCCAGCAGATACATAGGTGCGGGTGGGGGGTGGGGGGAGGGCTTGCTGCTGCGGCGATGTGGTCTCCTGCTCTGAGGAGAGCGTTCCTGCTTTTTAAGAAAACACAACATATATGGCAGCTAGAAAACTCAAGTTCTCCTCCGGGGGTCCATGTGGGCCCTGAGCCCTCTGCCCCGCTAGAGGCATCAGCTGCTCTGACCTGTTGTGCTCAGCCCAGTGGGAATAGGCCCTGGGCACCAACCTGGGGTGGCCTCATATCCCACTCTCTGGGCAGGGGGAGAAGCCCTGAGGACCTGAGCACCCCCAGACTGGCCTTGCAGGGTGCTGTCCCCCTTCCCCTTCAATTGCACACTTAGAGCAAGGGGGTGTCAGCACCTGGTCTGGGGGAAGGTGCCAGAACACGGGATGGCAGGAGAGGGGGGTCCCAGGCTCCCCTCATGTGATGTGGCCACATGGGTGTACCATGTTTGCACACAGGGCTGGCCCAGCACCGTATTTATTCATGAGATTTATGGGGTTTTAATTAAGCCCCATCTACTGACGCAGTCACTGGGCAGAACCTGGCGTGGGGATGTGGGTCCTGTGATGACACTGGGTCAACCCAGGGTCATAGTAGCCTGGGGACATGAGCGGCCCCCAGATCCAGTCCCCTGTGGCTCCCCTGGGGGCTCTGGATGCTCTGTCCACTCAGGCAGGGCCCACCCAGGGCCTCCCTCACCACTGGGAGACCCTCAGCAACATAGGTTTCCTCCACCTGACCCTGATGCCCGGGCAGCCCCCAGCACTGGGGCTGGGAGATCTAGGCTGGTCTCTGAGGAACCAGGGACCCCTCATCCCTGTTTTCATGGTGTACCCTGAGGGGGTGTCTGATGAAATGTCTGGTGGCTCCAAGACTCTGACCTCCCTGCCACTCCCGACCATCTCCAAAGGTGCTGACCATGTTTCTCAGATATTTATCCAGAAGGGAGGGTCCAGGGCAGTCTGGGATCTGGAACACGGACACATCTTATGGCAGGTGACCACAATGCCCAGCTTGCCCCTCTGTAGACCAGTGTTCCCAGGGGCTCCAGCAGCACCAGGTGCTCCCCTCAGGGGTCCCATCAAATAGGTTCACGGGAGGGCAGGGTTCTCAGGACTCAGAGCACACAGTGACACCCTGGCAGGAAACAAGGCCTATTTGTGGTTGAGAACAGGGATGGGACAGTGGGTAGGGACCCAGGGGGATCAGACACTCCAAATGGCCCATGACCCTGGGCTCTCACACAACTAGCTAGGATTCTGCCTGGCATGGCCAGGCCTCCCACTGCTTCAGGGAGCATTTCTTCCCTGTCCCCACCTTGCCAGAGCAGGGGTTCCATGGGTGTTCCATCTCTAGAGCTGCCAGGTGGCCTGGCCTGGAGGAGGGCACGTTGCTGGGATTCCTGGAGAGCCTGGCCACACAGCACATGGCCCTGGCTTTTGCTGCTTACCATGTTGGATAAAAACCTGGGGCCCTCACCCCGCGGCCAAGCAGTCAGTGGGCAGCTAGGAGAGCCACAGGGGAGGGCTGCTCTGCCCCCAGAGGCACACCCCAGCACACTCCAGAAATCAGATTACACAGGGCCAAAGCAGGCCCCTATGTGGCAGGGGTGGGGGCACCCACCAGGGCAGGGTCTTCCTCCCAAAGGACCTGTAGCCTGATTCAAAGGATCCCACATCAGGGAGCTGAGCTTCTTCGAGGACAAACCCTCCTGAAGGGTCCAAAGCCCAGACCTCGGGCCCCAAGGTTCAAAGAGCCCCCAGACCAGACTGGACACCAGTGCCTGGGAATGGGCTGCACCCCATGTCAGGCCTAGACCTCAGTGCGTGGGAATGGGCTATATCCCATGTCTGGCCTGGACCCCAGTGCCTGGGATTGGGCTGTACCCCATGTCTGGTCTGGACCCCAGTGGGAGTGGGCTGGACCCTGTGTCTGGCCCTGGACCCCAAGTACAGACAATAGGCCATAACTGGTATGTACCACACAACCACTTTGGAAAACTGTAGTGCAGAACCCCGCGATCCCACTCTTAGGAACTCCCCCAAAAGAGATGGTTATGTCCACCAGACATAAAGAGTCAGGGCAGCTTCACACACGGCAGCCAACGGCGGACTAGTGCTGCCGTGGCTGCCACGTCCACTACTGCAGATGGGGCCTTAAACAGAACACTCAGCTGTGTCTCGAGGTCCTGGAGGCAAAGCTGAGAGCTGGGCCCATCAGGGGGCTCCTTCTGAGCCATGGGGAGGGGGGGACTCGTCCCACTTTGCTGGCTCCTGTGCGCTACTAGAATCACAGATGTACCCCCCACTCTCTCCTTCCTCTCGAAGGGGCATCCTCCCCAAGTGTGTCTGTGTCCAAATTCCCCTGTTTATGAGGCCACCAGTCACGCTGCATTAGGGCACCCCAGTGGCCTCGTGGTGACTCAGCAAGCTCTATAAAGACCCTGTCTCCAGACAAGGGCAGATTCTGGCCTGCTGGGAGTTTGGGCTCCAACGCACCAAGTCTGGAAGGGCTGAAGTTTGACCCCTAACACTAGGAATAATGAAAGTGCCCATCAGAAGTGAGACGGATGAGTGATCCTGGTCAGTTCACATGGAATGATGCGGGCAGGAAAAGAAGGAGTTTCAGACACTTGCTGTGTGAAACTCAGCCAAAGCCAGAGAGAAGAGGGTCGTGCTCACCCCCATGGGCATGGCCAAGAGAGCAGCACCTAAGTGGCATTGGCAGGCATGTCTGAGACCCTGCAAGGGTCAGTGCAGGGCACACAGGCCCAGCCCCCAACCTGCAGACATCACCCCACTTAGAGAGGAATGAGGGGAAGAGCTAGTGACTCGGTGCACAGGTTCCAGGAAGACTAGCGATGATATTTTTAAGGTGTTAAAAGAAAAGAACTTTGAGCAGAGAATTTTATGCCCAGCAAAATTGTCTCTGATACTCAAAGACAGAACAAAACTCTCTCAGGGTTTCCAAGGCCTCAGAGGTCTTGCAGAGAGCCCTGTGTTGAAGGCACATCCAGAGAAGAAGCCCTGAGCCTCAGAGCATGTGGCAGGTGGGGGTGAGGACAGTACAGAGAAGCTCAGAGAAGCATGTTGCGGCCCTAAGGAAAGATGCCCCTCACCGGCGGGAAGAGAGATGGGCCCACCCCGCCAGGGCCAGATCCAGCAGGGGCTTTCCGTGGCCAGCAGGAGAATTGAGACCACAGGGTGGGGGGTCATCCTTATGCACAGGGAGGGGTGGAATCAGGGGCCTTTGAACACCCCCAGGGCTGCTATTTCCACTGCTGGTGTCCAGCCTTGGTGGGATGGGGAAGAGGACACAGATCTCCATGTGTCCGTGTCTGAGGGCACCTATGAGCTCTCCCAGGCAGTGACTGGAGCTGTACACAGCCTTTGATGTCCTACATGCCCACATTGGGGCAGTGGCAGGAAAGAGGCCAGCCCCCTGCCAGCAGGTCAGGTAGACACAGCCAGCCCCAGAAAGGGTTCACGGCCTTGGAAGGTGGGACTGGCACCCTCAGCTCTCCCTTGAACTTCCACCAGCTTATCAATGAACTCCGCAAATGCTCAACCACAGGAAGGGACAGAAACTCCTGTCACTGGGTAAACTTCTGTGGCCTGGAGTGTGGCCCATCTCCTGCCCAACCAAGTCAGTCTGTGGCTCAGCTGAGTTCAGCTGCTTCAGGTCTTGGTCTGGTCTGAGCCCTAATTCCATGGACAGGAGGGCTCCTGCCCCAGCCAGAGGCCCCTATCCCATACTTTCTCAGCAGAGGCCCTAAGCAAGGGTCCATGGGGGCCACACTGCAGGGGTGACCTCACAAGTCCTCAGGCCTGAGTCTGGACTCCTCTTGGGCCCTAGTCTGCTGGTCTGGGTTGCCTACAGGTCGGAGGAGGGCAGCGTGGAGGACAGATGCCAGGGCAGGGGTGCTAACCAGACAGGTGGCCCAGACTCCTCGGGGAAGGGTCTGGTGGCAGAGTCTCTCAGGGGAGGAGAAGACCTGTCTGTCACTCAGGGACTAAGGGCAGCCAATAGGCAGGGCCACCACCAGCACTGGCACTGGGCTGAGTGCAATGGAGGCCGAGGTATAACCCATGGCTAGCTAGATATGCCAGAAAGAAGAGCCCATCCCCAGTACCCGGCTTGCAGACTAGTCCTCAGTGTGTTCAGCAGTGACATCACATCAAGCCTATCCTGAAACACCTGCTCATCCCCCAACTGTGCCCCATCTCTGAAACCTGTGGCCAGGGCCAGAGCAGCTGGGTCAGCACATGGGTGGCTTCTGGTCTCCCCATCACCCTAACACAGGACTGAGCCGCTAAGGTCAGAATCAGGTGTGGGTGCAGGGGGTGCTGGCAGAAGTCAGCTCCATCCTGGCCTCTCCCTGGAGGCCTCTGAGGCTGGAGGCCCAAGTCACAAATTAAGGCAGCTTAGGAGCATGGTGATCTCCTGGCCCACCGCCACCCTGCAGAGGGGCAGCCAAGCCACTATCTGTGTCCCTGGCAGGTGGACCCCACCCTTGCCCACAGAGGAAGTGGGAGGTGACTGATGACTGGCTGACTCTAGAGTCCGCCAAGCCAAGATAAGCCACCATTTTGTGGCCACAGGACAGCCTGGTGACAGCCTTGAGATGAGAGGACGCCGCTGGCCCAGGCCACCGGGAGGAGCCCCTTCAATAGAGTGCCAGCCCCACAATCTCTCTGGGACCTGGTTAAATAAGCCTGCTGACGCGAGTGGAGATTGGGGTGAAAAAGCCCAATTGACCCATTGATAATGCAGGGAGGAGCAGGCTGGGCTGGGGGGGGGGGGGCTGTGGCATTTGCCCATTTTTTTAAAGTCAGGTTTAATAGTAGCCAAGGGGCCCCTTGGCCACATGGCAGGAGAAGGAAAGAGCACATGGAGGGCAGCCGTCCAGCTGACAGGTGGAGCTGGGAGAAGAGCCATCAGTTCTGTGTGTCCAAAGCCACAGAAGGCAGCTGGGGCTTCGTGTGGGGCAGCATGGTGGGTAGTGTCCCCAGGACCGCTGACCACACCCAGGCAGTGTTACCACTTGTTAAATGCAGGTGATGGTCAGCTCCCCCCAAGGGCATGGTCCAGAGCCCCAGCTTTTCAGGGCAGCAAGCTGTCAGAGGGAACGCCGGCTCTGAGTTCCATGTCCCGTCTACCTGTGCCCTCCTTCCCCATGTGGTGTCAGCTCAGGCTCCCTGACATAGGACTGACCACTCTCAGTCCAGAGGATGGTCCTCTCTGTCCTAGAGGCTAAAGTTGAGGTCAGGGTGCCTCAGGGCTGCTCCTTCTGGGGCCTCTCTCCCTGCCGTGTAGACACCATCTCCTGCCTGGCTGACCCCCTGGGTGTGTCTGCATTTTAATCCCCTCCTTTTATAAGGAAGGACACCAGTCCTGTTGGGGTAGGGCACCCTACTGGCTCATTTTGATTTAATTACCTCTACAGAGACCCCCATCTCCAAATACAACCACTCAGAAGTAGTGGGGGGCTAGATTTCAACACATGTATTTTTCAAAGGTGCGCAAGTCAGCCCACGGTAGCCTACAAGAAAGAGGCAGAGGACATCAGTCCAGCTCACAAGAGACACGTTCCAGTTCCTTTCAGGGGCCCAGCAAACAGCCAGGAGCAGAGGTGCTGGGGGGATTCTGCATGGGCACTATGCGTGCAGACAGCCAGGTGGGTGTCCCCCCAAGGTCTGCCTGCACCGTGGGGGCTCTGCCCAGCCCCGGCCTCCAACCATGCGTGTTGGGGCCTGGCCTGGCCTGATGGGGCCAGGAAGGGATTGTCCATGACAGACACCGCACCAACTGAGCTACCCAGCCTTGCAGAGGTGGGTGGAGGCTTGGGGCCGCCCCGCCCTGCAGGGCAAGTCCACAGCCTACAACACAGGCCTCAAGGCCCCATAGCTCAGCTCCTGGGCTCCAGGCCGAGTGGCTGGAGGATCCCCACTGGACAGCTCCACACAAGCACTATCTCACATTCATTCACTTTTTTCTCGTGAATGTGCAAAGCCTGTGAAGAACAGACAGTAAGAGAATGGACACTGTCCAGCCACCGTCCATCCCCAGCCAGCATTAGCTCACGGCCATCTCTGCTTCAGAGATGTCTCCATCAAGGAATAGGGTGCCTCAGTCTTTACGCAGACCTTATGGCACCCGACTTCCCCAGCAGCACCCACGACCTTCACTCTCAACATATTTTTAATTTTATTACATTTATAAATATCTCAGCAATAGGGTATTTGTTTACATTCACACTTAATTAACAAGAAATTAATGGAAATGGAAGCAGCATGTGTGAATCTGCAGCTGGCTTCTGCTCAGTGTGCTGGGGTGGGTGGCCTGCTGCAGTGTGAGGTCACACTTGTGCTGGGGTGCGGGGCCTGCTGCAATGTGGGGTGGCACTCGTGCTGGGGTGTGGGCCTGCTACAGTGTGGGGTCACACTCATGCTGGGGTGTGGGCCTGCTGCAGTGGGGAGTCCACACTCATGCTGGGGTGTGGGCCTGCTGAAGTGTGGGGTCACACTCATGCTGGGGTGTGGGGCGTGCTGCAATGTGGGGTCACACTTGTGCTGGGGTGTGGGGCATGCTGCAGTGTGGGGTCACACTCGTGCTGGGGTGTGGGGCCTACTATGGTGTGGGGTCACACTCCTCTGGACGGATGTCCCCAGAATGACCGGCATCAGCCTTCTTCCACCTCCTGTCAGGTACCCACCTGAGGCAGGGTTGTAAGTTTTCAGCTTGTTATTAACCAATCAATGTCCAATTATGCCCAGTTGCTCTCTGCCAGACTTCCCAATTCTGTGCTCTTGCTGGAGGCATAAGAACTCCCACAGACCCACGTGACGCCTGTGCTGGGAGCCGCCAGGGCTAGGCCAGTCAGCAGGGCTGGCTGGAGCCTTTGCATCCACTTCCCGGATGGAGCCTCTTTGCTTGTCATGTATTTTGTCCTCCATGTTTCCTCTGGTGTCAGCTGCCTGCTCAGACCCACACCTCCACTCGTGGTGCTTGTCACATGGGGACCTTCCTGAGACAGTCTGGACCCTGGTCCCCACCACCAGACCCACAGAAACTTCTTCCGTCCTGTGGCTTATATTCTTAGTCTCATGTATTGCCTTTCTTCGAGCACAATTTTTAAGTGTAAGTCGTCAAATGTATCATTCTGTATTTTGATAGCTTAGGATTTTAGTGACTTGGTGAAGAAACCCCTCCCTGCCTTGAGACCAGAAATATTGTGCTTTTATTTTCTTTTAAAAGTTTGAGGGTGGAGTTTTCCATACTCCACCTCGTGTTCTATTTTGCATGGAGTGTGAAGGGCACCCAGTCTCAGCTCCACACAGAGAGAACCGCTATCCCAGCAGCCACTGTTGGGCACTCCTGGTCCCCCTGTGGACTGAGCTCCCCCAGTGCCTGTGGGCTGTCCCATTACCACAGGCCCAAGCTCCTGTGGCACAGGCCCCTCTCTGTTCTCCCTGCCCCTCGCTTGGCTCCACCGGGCTCCTGGCCTCGGCAGGGACTTCTGGACCAGCCCACCCAGGCCAGGAAGCCCTGCTGGGAGTGTGACAGGAGTTTCAGCAGATGTCTAAAACTGTTGGCAGAGTACCGACCTCAGTTTTTGAAACTGAACCCTCTTTCCTCCGTGAACATGGCACACCTCTCCAGGCAATCGACTTTGTTTATGCCCTTCAGCAGTTCCCTCAGAACGGCCTTGACCCCTTTCGCAGATTTATTCTTCAATATTCACTGCTAATGGGGTGTTTTTCTATTATATTTTCGAGTTGGTTTTCCCTGGTGTAAACAAATGCTCCTGTTTTCCCTTCACTGACCCCGTATGCACAATGTCCTGGGCCCTCTCACAGGTAGGCCACACAGTCGAGCCTGCTGTCGGCTTTCCATCCTGATAATCGGATCACCTTTTAAATCAGGGCAGTGTTCTCTCTCCCCAGCCCTCACATGTGTCAATTCCTTTCCTTGTCATTTTGCACTGGCAACTGGCTCCAGAGCCCTGTGGATGGCAGGCAAGGACGGGGCCTTCCCGCACAACCCAGCTGCTGCGGGGACAGTTCTGAGTCCCACCAGGGGCGCCTAATGTGCTAAGAACCCTCAATAAATCCCCAACAATAGAAAAAAAAGAAAAAAACCAAGAGAACCATCCACTCTATGGGATGCGGGCTCTGCATCTGTGAATGTCCAGCACTTTCCCTCAAACTGAGAAAGGGAAGGAGGGAGGGTGTGTGACACACCTCTTGCTGGCAAGACACAATTGTAAGAGGGACTTTACCTAACAAATGCAATCAGTGTAACCTGGTTTCTTGTACCCTCAATGAATCTCCAACAACTAAATAAATAAATATAAAAATAAAAAACCGGGTTCTGCTGGCACCAAACATCTCTGGCTCCCTCTTCTGCTTAATGGCAGTATTGCAACCCAGATGCTGGATGGCCAAGCAGAGCCAGGGCAGTCTGAGGGCTTGGACACCATGCAGGACCCTCAAGCTCCAGGTTGCTCCCCCAGACTCAGACTCTATCAGGAAAAGCCCTTGGGCTCCAAGGCTGTATGCAGACTCAGACACAGGGCAAGGCCCTGGGATTCCAGGCCTTGGAATCAGAAGCCAGGCAAACCCTTGCCCTCCAGGACCACTCAGAGCACTGGGCAAGATGCTCAGGCTCACACCCCCACATGATAAATCATGATGTTGGCATGAGAGCTCTCCCTAGCAAGGGTCTCAGAGAGAACCACTGTGGAGATGTGTCAAAACCCCTTTGATGAACCACCAACATTGGAGGTTTTATTACTGCAGCATAGCAGAGTCTTCTGTGACTGATGACATTGCTAGAGTTTCTGTCATCCAGCCATCCTTAACTTCCCAGGATAAACCCCATATGTTAAAGATCATAGGGTTTTTGGGGGGAGGGGCCCCAAATGTTTGAATAAGCAAAGGGAGTTGCTGGGTGTATATGCAGGACCAGCCTAGCACCATCTCAGGGCTGATAGATTCCAGCTGGAGCCCACAGGTCAGGTTTACATGAAAGTGAGCTTACCTACTGCTGAACCCCAAATTAGCCAGACTCATCCCAGTTGTAGGGAGCACTCGACCTGGGCAAACATCACCCCATGGAGGAGCAGAGAACAGGTACCCCATGAGGTCAGCTCAGTCCTATGTTAGTGTTCCCCGGAGCTCTCTGATCAGTGACGCAGAGAAAAGAAACCGCAGATGGAATGATTGGCAAAAAGGGGGGTCAAGGTTCTCTCCGGCACAGCGACCCTGCCCAACTTTACTGATTATCTTATATACTCTCAAACATTCAGTAAGAATTCAATACAGGTGAAAAGAAGTGAAACAAAAGATCAGGAAACTGCCATTAAGATCCCAATTCAGTACCATGTTGTTGAACACATATACAATTGATTCTGTTCGGGGTTAAAACATAAGGGAGCCAGGTGGTCTGCTCTTGCTTGCCTAATTCTCTCTAAAACAAAACCAGTGATTATAATGTTAATGATGAGAGAGGAATCAGCAAACAGCAGCCAATGCCTCAACAGGTGTTCAAGCTTCCAGCTGCAAGCCAGGCCTGGCCCTCTGGTATTTTTTTGTGAGAGTGTCTCTGCATTTCTGCAGGCTGCAGGCAGGACCTCAGAGAAAAGAACTCCATCTCAGAGCCATTTTCCATGGGGAGCACATAAAGCTAAACTGCCATGTCTGAGCGTGGGGTGCTGTATCCCTACAGTCCTGTGAGAACTTGAGAACAGGCAGGTGGGATGTGCATGCCATAACGTGTTTCTTTTTTCTAATTTGGGAAATCCTATAAGTCACTCCACACTCCCTGAGAAGAGGAAGGATGGCCTGGGAGGCCTGCACCACAGGACCAGTTCCACATGGGGCAACACGTGGACATCTTCTGACTTGTGCTTTGCAAGACGATGTGCTAGTATCCCTCAGGTTCTGCTCTGTCCTCAGAAGCAAAATTTGTCTACCATTTTCTTTCCTTGTGCTTCTCTTAAAATGATTTTGGTATCAAAATTAAACTAGTTTCAAAATTGAGATGGCCAAGCCTTCCCCCTTTTTCTGCATCTGGAGCCATTTGCACAGCACAGTGCAGTGAAGGCCCTCGATTGCTCACATAGCCCTACCCCGGGCTCCAGCTGATCAGGGCTTTGCCATTGTCAGGGGCTAAACAGTGTCCCCAGAAAGTAACTGTCTCTGTCCTTTTCCCTGGGACCTATAAATGTGTCACTATTTGGGAAAGGGGTCTCTGCAGATGTGACTAAATTAAGGACCTCAAGATGAGATCATCCTGCATTAGCTGGATGGACCCTAAATCCTATGACAAGTGTCCTTTATAAGACACACAGAGGAGAAGCTCAGGTGAAAACACAGCAGAGACTGGGGAGATGTGGCCACAAGCCAAGGAGCACTGGCATCCCCAGGAGCTGGGAGAGGCAAAAAGGGTCCCCCCAGAGCCCCTGGTCAGGGTGCTACCCTGCCAACACCTTGATATCAGACTTCTGGCTTCCCAAACAGGAGAGAATGAATTTCCCTTGTTTTTAGCAGCACAGGTTGTGGCTATTTGTTAATGCTGCACTAGGAAATGGATATAGCCATATTCAAGGCTCATTTTGGCCTGTGGAACAGCAGGAATTCCACATGAGTGGGAGACATAAGTGGTAGTGAGTAGTGCCTTGTGCTGGGCCTGTCTTCCATCTGCTCTCAGAAGTGGCATGGTCCCTGAGCCAACAGTGGCTCATCCCAGAGAATGAGAACTTGGCCCTAATTCTCCCAGCTACTCCAGGAGGGTGGGGGCTGCCCACCTGACCTGCTCACACCCTAGCTCTTTCTGCTCAGGGGTCAGCCCACCTGTGAGCAGAGGTCCTGCCCCTAGCTCACCTGCCCAGCAGACCCAAGAGCACACAGCTGAGGGCATTAGCTGGGGAGGAAGAAGAGGGGTGGAGATAAAGTTGGGGGCTGTACCTCCTCCTGAACCCCCAGGTGACTTCCCTGCATCTGTCCACCCCCTTGCCACACCAAACCACTTCCCTCTGAAGGGGTAGTTGCCCTCTGCCCCACAGGCCCTCAACACTTCTGGTTATTGGCAGGGAGCACCAGAGTGGAAGGTCTGTGGTGGACAGTGCTGTGATGGGCAGTGCCAAGAGGCTGTCCTGGGAAAGAGGGGTGGCCTGCTCTGGTGAGGAGAGAGGCCTGCAGTGGGAAGGATCAGGGTCTGCTGTGTCATGGGGAAGGACCTGCTTTGGCAGGGGCTTGGCCTACTGTGAGCAGGGACAGGGCCTGATGTGGAGGTAAGGCCTGCTATGGGGAGCGGTAGGGCCTGATGTGGAGATGGGGCCTGATGTGGAGTTGGGGCCTCCTATTGGGAGGGAAGGGACCTGCTGTAGGTATGGGCAAGTCCTACAATGGGAAGGGACCTGAGCTATCCAAGCAAGGGCTGGTATAGGGGGTCCCCACACTGCTGAACTCCATGGGGTAGCCCCTCCTTCAGAAAAGGTATGGCAGGAAGAGCAGCCCAATAGCCCTCAGAGCCCCTCTTCACAGCTGCAAGCTGCAGGCAGATGAAGAAGCTGACCAGAGCCTGCCCCCTACCCCAGCCTGCAGGTCATCTGGCCTATAGGGCGCTGACTGACCCAGAGGGGCACAGCCAGGCCAAGAAGTGATGGGCTGGGCTGGAGCACAGCTGCACAGCAGCACTGATGCTGAAGGTGCACTGATCCCATGTGCCCGGCATCTGCCCTAGGAGGGGCCTTGGTGGCTCCAAGGTAAGCTGACCCCCAAGAGGTCCACCCAGGAGGTAAGCTGGCCACCAGAGCGGGGTGCATGGGTGCTTCTAGGGTAGTGGTTCTCAACCTTCCTAATGCCGCAATGTATTTTCATTGTTAAAAAAGGGTCGCAACCCACAGGTCGAGAACCGCTGCTCTAGGGGCTCTCCCAGGCCAGGTGGAACAATGGAAGCTACCTAGGACCAAGCAGGCCCCACAACCCCAGTGGCACTGATTGCTGGGGTGTCCCAACAGACCTTTGGAGCCCACGGCTCCTGCCCCAACTGAGATCCTCATGGGGTCATGTGAGGGCAACTGTCAGCCACTGGAGAGTAGGAAGTGAGAATGTGGTTCAAACCCCAACTGGCCCCTCATCAGCTGTAGAGCCTGGCAGTGTCCACTCTCCCAAGAGTTTCCATTTTGTCAGGTATAAGATGGGGCTGCCTTTAGCCCTGAGTAGCAGGCCCTGGGCACAAAACTTGGTACCCTCCAAGGACACTTCAGGCCCTGCCCAGGGACTGGGACCCCCATAATACCTAGCTCCTCCCTAAACAACATGAGGTACTGCTCTGGGCCTGGCAGCTTCTACCCAGAAAGGCTAGGGATAGCTGTCCAAGCAGGCATGAGCATCACACACACACAGAGCCCAAAGAAATTCTGTGACTTGGCTGGAAGGTACTGATGGCTCAGCTGCAGGAGGTCCACCAGCTCATGACCACTATTTATCATTTGGCAATGGAAGCCAACACACTGTCCCTCATCAGTGCAGTGCAGAGACCTCGGGTGAGGCACATGTCAGCCAACATGGCTCATGAAAGCACGTGTGCAACTGCAGGCTTTCACGCATGTGCACCCATGCAGATGCTTGCATATGTGTATGCTCTCCCCAGAGCCACCTGGGCCCCTCGGGACTGGAGGAAGGCATTTCTAACAGCTGAAAACCCGAGAACTGGCTGTGAAGGAGTCTAGTGGCCTTTTTCACAGATTCAGGATTGGAGGGTGCCTGGGAAGAGGTCTGGCTGCATCTCACAGCCCAGCAGGGGCATTGCACAGTCACGGGACAACATATTTTATACATATTTTGCCAAAGGTAAGCCCACTGTATGGCACATGGGCCTTGTCCCCATGTCCTGTGTGCAGAGCCCAGGGAGGGCTAGGGCACTTGGAACCGGCCGGACATCAACCATGTATAGTAGCCAACCTGGGCCCCTGAGGTGCCAACTCTCAGCACACCAGCACAGCATGTCTGCCTGAGTTTATTATTGGAAAGCAAAGAATTGAGACAGATTCAGAAAATAAATATCCCCAGAGAGGAAACCCATCCAGGAGAGGAAGCTCCAGTGTCAGCAGGAAGGGGCTGGCCAACTGTGCCTACTTCTGCCCCACATGCCGCAGGGAGCGCCGGGCACGGCTGTGGGCGCCTGGCTGGGCCCGCGGGAGCCCGCAGACAGTGTCCTGGCATAGGCAACTGTCAATGTGGGTGTAGGTGTGGCTCAGAAAGCTGCCATCGGGGCAGCGCAGGGCCACCTCACGCTGGCTTGTCTTCTCCTCCTTGCAGCAGGAACACCTGTGGTCCAGGGACTGGGCCTCGGCAGAGTACCTAGAAGAGGACCACCGTGAGGGGCCACCTCCCTGGGGACAGTGCAAGCATCACCCTGCCCAGGGCACATGTGAAACCTGAGACTCACATGACAAACGTTCCACATGACCCAGAGCAATCGTTCATGGTGACTCTCCGGGTGCAGCCGGCGTGTGAGATTTCCCTGGTGACAGGGACGGTGGAGCAGGGGACCCTGGTCTCATTGCGAGGGATGCCTGGGGGAAGGAGGTGGAGGCTTGGGCATGGGGCTTCCACATGTTCGAGGCTGTGTCCTCACCTCCTCCCCCCAGCATGGCCAGCCCTCCCTTGGGCAAGTGCTGGGCCTCCAGCTGCCCTTTGCAAGCTGGACTACACCTGAGCAGTGACCCCAGGGGACACCCTCAACCTCAACACCCAAACTGGAGTGGGAGGTGCAGAGGCCACAGGGCTCCTGAAGCTCCCTCCCTGAACCCACACCCAGGCCAACCAGGGGGGCCCGTGAGCATGAGCACCACCCCCTGGGGATACTCACAGGTCCTGCAGCAGCCATTGGGCATGAATGTGATGGAACCCTGAAGGGAAAATAGAGTGAGCTGGGACCCCCAGACACCACTGAGGTGACAGCCCCCTTCCTAACACAGTGGGGGGCATTCCTGGAGTGGCTCAGGGCAGGTACGAGCCCCCTAGAACCTCAGGGACCCCTACTCCCAGCAGAGCACACACAGCCACACACCGGGAGGCAAGTGCTGGGGTCGAAGTCGGGGCAGGTGATGTTGGAGACGGACGAGATGAGCTGGTTGTGGATCTTCACACAGCTGAAGAACGTGCAGTTGTTCTTGGGGTCGCTCTTTATGTCCCCAGGCTGTGGGGTAGAGGCTCCAGTGAGGGCAAGCCAGCAGGCCCACCTGAGAGCCTGACCTAAGAACAAACTGGACACACCTGGCAGGTGCAGCCACTGGGACTGGAGCTGGCCTGGGGCCATGTAATCTACAAAGGTCTGTCCACTGTCTAACTCCCTGAATCTGTGGGTGTGAACTGACTTGGAGAGAACGTCTCCGAAGACGTCATTACATGAAGGATCTCAAAGAGAAACCACCCTGGCAGGGGTGGCCCTAAACCCTTACAAGAGCTGAAGAGGAGACATAGGGGAAGACCCTGACCACGGAGGCAGACACTGGAGTGGGGCAGCCACAAGCCCAGGGATGCCTGCAGCCCCAGGAGCTGGGACGGACAGGAGGAACC
Organism: Galagoides demidoff; assembly: GCA_963574575.1. Taxonomy (NCBI): domain Eukaryota; kingdom Metazoa; phylum Chordata; class Mammalia; order Primates; family Galagidae; genus Galagoides; species Galagoides demidoff. The sequence goes on from CAUYQV010013619.1 coordinate 20,249, forward strand.
ATGCCCTGGAGCCTCTGGAGGGAGTGTGGCCCCGAGACACCTGGCTCTCAGCCTCCTGAGAACTGGGAGAATCCATTTCTGGTGCTTTAAGTCCAGTGAGACGCCCTGCCCCGCAGCCGTGGCTAGGAGTGGGCAGACCCTGCCTTGCTCTCGGCCCTGCGCACCTTGAGGATGATGTGCTCGCCGCGGGGTGGGCGGATGATGCAGTGCGTCTGCTCACACTTCTGGCAGCACTCCCCGGGGGCCTCCATGAGCTCAAAGCCCTGCGGACAGATGCAGGCTGAGCTCCCAGACCCGCCCCCACACCACATGGGGCCTTGGGCTGTGGGACCCCTACTTGGGGCAGGCCCACAAGTAAAGGCGTGGATGGGGACGAGCCAGGGCCAGCATTGAAAGCAAGAGAGAGAAGGTCACAACAGAGCCCCGTGGAAGTGGATGGGGGCTCAGGTGTTTTTCTGGGAGGAGGAAAGAGGTAAGACTGAGGCAGGGAGCGGCGCCACTTACAGGGTCGCAGGTGGTGTTGCAGGACACGTGGATACAGGCAATGATGTTGAGGCCGGTGCTGTCGTCCACGCGACTGGTGCATACGCAGTCCTCGCACTTGGAGGAATAAACTGGAGAACCGGGCTTCAGACGCGGGACAGATAGTGAGACAGGACCTGGCCACCTCCAGAGCGCCCAGGCCTCACCGGCACCAGCCCCACCCCGCCCCACATGGGCAGCCCCGCCCCGGGCTCACCTGGTACTCAGCGTTCTTGTGAACACACACACCCTTGGGCTCTGGGAGAAGGAGAAAGAGAAAGTGGTCAGAAACCATCCCGTGCTGGCCCTCTGGCTTGCCCTTGAGGCTCCTGACGCACACCTGGTGGACAGATGGGCACTTGGGGCTGTGCGTGTGGCGTTCTGTGTGGCCTGGGAGCCATCCCACCCCTTGTCCCTGCGCGCCCTGCTTACCGCAGGAGTACACAGGGCAGCATCTCCCAGGCACGGTCTTGCTCCTCACTTCAAATCCCAGTGGGCACGAGGGTGGTGCCTCCTGGCACAGGCTGGTGTTGCACTCTGAAGAGGAGTGCACAGTGAGAGTAACACCCAGGAGCACATCACCACCTCCCCTGCATGGGTTTGCAAGGCCCGACCTCCAACACCTGTCAGGGCTCGTCCTGGAACCCCACTCCTGAGGGAGGCAGCCCAGCCTGCAGGGGTGTGCTCAGGGACCCCTGACGGGGTGGGGGGGGCCTTACTGCAGGTGGTGATGTTGCAGCAGGTGTCAGCAGGGTTGACCTCGGTGACCAGGAAGGTGCCGTCTTCCACACAGTGGGTGGGGCCCGGCTCACTGCACCTCCGGGGCTGGCAGAGGATGCCACTACCCCCCTCCAGGCAGATGCAGTCCTTGCAGTCGAACTCAAAGCGCTCCCCGAACTGCAAGGTGGAAGCGATAAGTGGGGGAAGGAGCCTGAGGGGGGAGGAAGGGAGGAGCCAGCCTCACTGTTGCCCCAGGGCTGCATGTGGTCACCCCTCGGAAATCCGGAAAAACCCTGTCCCTCCCCACCTCCAGGCGCACAGGGCAGGTTTGGGACAGGACAGTTGCTGCTCATTTGGGGCCCAAGTCACCACTGTCACCAAACCATTGACTATTCACCAGTGTCTGCCACCAGAGCCTGGCACATGCCAAAGGCACTGCTGGAATCTATTAGATTTGTGCAGAATTGAGCTGAGGAAGCCAAACGCAGATGGGAGTGGAGAGGTGGGGGGAGGGGATGGGGGAGAGATAGGGGTGATGAGGGGAGACGATTGAGAGGGGATTGGGGGAGGGGACAGAGGGGGAAAAGATGGGAGGGGAAGAGGAGGGTGGGATGGCAGGGTGAGTGTCCAGCTAACTCAGCCTCCCAGCACTTCAAAGACTCACACTCCATCTCTGAGGTTCCTAGGATTTATGACTACCCCCCACCCTCAAAATCCAGGATTTGTGGGGAATCCTCCCAGCACCAAGGGGGAGGACCCACCTCTCGGGGTATGTTGTCAGGTCCCACACAGCCTAGGAAGGGAGAAGAAACAAGTCCTGTTAGTGGAGTTCTAGTGGCCTGGTCTTGGGATCAGCCTCTGGGGGTACCCAGGAGGAAACAGGAGGAGGTGGCCTGAGTTAGGCCCATACCGCAAATCTCCACACAGACATCAAAGCCTGGGGCGTAGCTTGTGGTACCCTTGGGGCAGAAGCAGCCTTCCACCAGGCTGGTGCTATTCTGCTGGGAGGAGCTGGGGGGGGCAGAAGGCCATTATCAGCTGGGGCTACCTACTGAGCATGCTGGACCCTCTAGCCAACTGTCTATGCACATACCTGGACTTGCATGTGGGCTCTTCTGCAGGGCCGCAGGCCTGGTACTCCCTGTGGGACGGGCACTCCATTGCTGCAGGATGGACACAGGTACCAGGAGGGCCAGTCAGGGAGGAGCCTGTGCTCCCCAGGGACCCCACAGCAGCCCCCATCCTAGCCTGGTCCCCCACTGCTGTCCCTGTAGCCCTGACCTCAGTCTGTGTATGGCATCCTGCAGAGACACCCTGCCAGGGCAGCTTGGGCAGTACTTACTGCAGGCCCCATGGGTGTGGTTCCGCCAGTCAATGCAGATGCCCTCCCGGGCACAGAGGGCCGCATAGCTCTGCAGACTGGCACACTCCATGCCCACACCAGGCACAAAGCAGCTGTCAAACACGCAGGCATCGTAGTAGTGCTGGGGAGGCACGAGGTCGTGGCAGGGGGCGAACACACTGTTTGGGGAGGGCAGGTCATGCTCTGGCTGGGGGCTTCAACATGCAGCAGCCCACGGTCTCCCCTAGTACCTGCCCAGTTTACCCCTCACCAGAGCCTGCTCACACCCAGGGCTTGAGGGACAGGCCTGGAGAGGTCAGGCCACACTGCACACTGCAGCTGGCTCCTAGAGACAGAAACTGCATGTGCAAGTGGTCACAGGGGCCAGGTCCCCCTCCCATGGTCCTGGCAGAGGCCCCTGGCCTCAATGCAATGCCCACACCTCTGGGGATGGGGCTTTGGCAGCTCCCCCTTCAGTGTTGGGGCCCAAACCTGCCTCCCTCTCCCAGCCCTGGACTCAAGCTCTGTCAGATCACCCAGTCCAGCCCAGGCCACCACTCAGCTGACTCTGAGCCATTGGGAGGCAGGAGAGGTGAGGCAGAGGGTTCTGAGGCGGCAGCTCCCACTCTGTAGACGCCGGCACAGAGGGTGCACTCTAGCCTATGCTGGCTAGAGCCCAAGGCCACATCAGGCCAGGCATGGTCACCTGTCTTTGATGAGCTGGCAGAGAGGAGACACAGTGCAATGCTCGGGTGGAGTCGGTTTGCTGCCCCCCGGCACCGTGACAGCAGGGCGCTTGGTTGTGGAGCTGCTGTGGGGACAGTGCGGCTTGGAGGGATCGTTCACCACCCAGTGGTCAGCTGCGACCTCGCAGCTCGAGACAACCTCTCCGCTGGGCAGAGTGCAGTCATCCGAGGTATTGTTGGTGCAGGTACCTGCAGCAGCAAGAGGGTCCCTGTGGTGCCAGCCTGAGTTACCCAGCAGACCCGGCAAGCCCTCCCCTTCCACAGCCCCATCCCCTGGACACCAGCTGGCCAGGGCTGAGAGCAGAGATGAGGCCAGGTCAACCCCTGCTGGCTGCACACAGGGACCAAACAGATGACCGTGGCTATGGCAGCAGCAAGCAGAGGTGCAGGAGGCTCACTGCGGGGTGATGGGCCACAGACTCACCACACTGGCCCTTGGTGTTATTGCCAAACCGCTGGAAGGGCAGCCTAATAGAGAAGGCCAGGCCATCATAGGAGACTAGGACGCCCAGCTCAGGGATGTCCACCACATAGCTGATGCCCGACACATACACCTGCAGCCCATACTTCTTGTAGGGCAGCGCCACCACCTGCCTGTTGACCTGCACCTGTGGCAAGACACCAGGCTCAGAGGGCCGCTGGGTGGAGGCTGGGGCCACCCTCTAGCATCTGCCAGGCCCTGGCGCCTGGGCACTCTCTAGGACACATGCATCTGATGGGCAGGGCCAGCCCTACTGCAGGGGAGCTGAGGGCCACCCTCTCTCAGGCCTGCACACACCAGGTGGGGAGAGACCTCTGCCCCACCCACTTTCCTATCTCTTTCTGGCTCAGGTGCAGCCATGTCCCAGGCAGTCCCAGAGGCCAGCCCATGAGGTCCCTGTCCTGGCCTTACTACTGGGGCCAAGCTCTCTACCTTTCTTGGCCTCAGAGCCAATGGTACTGCCATGCAGTAGGCAGGTCTCAGCTGGCTGTGAGAAGTCCCTGTCTACAGGAGGGGATGGGGCGGGCAGGGGGCTGGAGGCAGTGAGGAGACGTGATGGGTCTGAGTGAACCCCACCTCTCTCTCTCTCTCACACACACACATACACCATGTCCAGCAGGGACCTGGGAGCCTCCGCTGCTCCTTGTGTACCTGCACCTGCGGGGGCGCCAGGCGCGTGGTCTTGATCTGCACCTCCTGGGTCTCGTGGCGCACAATAATGGTGCGGGGGCAGGACACCTTGTCGTTGGCATCACAGTGGTAGTTGTCGATGTAGACCCCAAAGTTGTCCACAGTGGATGTGATCTCTTCTACCAGCACATAGGAGCAGTTGCCCTGGTAGCTGTAGTAGAGTCCGTCGAAGGTGACATAGTGTGGGTCCCCCCAGCCCGTGCAGTAGCCTGTGGAGGGGGCTCCATGAGCTGCGCACAGCCCCTGCTGCTTAGGCTCATGGGGATGCCCTGCTTTGGGGTGTGGGGCACATGGGGCAACTGAGCTGGGACCCCCAAAAGTTATAACCCCTCAGCCCATGGGAGGCTGTTCTATAGCACAGGACCTGGCTTCAGAACCAGAAGGCCAAGGGCCCACTCTTCCCCTCTCCTCAGAAGCAACCTTATTTCAAGACAGCACCTTCTTTCCACCCTCATTTGCCCAGCCCATGACTCAGCAGCAAGGTCAGCCGAGTCCAGGGAGCCCAGCTCTTAGGCCTGTCCATAGGAAAGGGAAGAGGCAGCTGTGTAACTCACAGTCACACTCCCAGTGCCAGCAACAGCCATCAGGGTCCATGACACGCACAGGCTTGAGGCCATTGGAGCACGTGGGCATGGGTGGGGGCTTGCACTCCACCTTCACCACCTCCACCACGTTGTCTTGAATGCAGGTGGCCATGAAGCACTCGCACAGCCACCACGTCTCATTCACCTACAGACAGGAGGGTGTGGTCACTCAACCAGGCCCCCTGTGCCCACACAGGAGGGACAGGATTGCTCAAGAGCCTGAGTGCCTAAGAGCCTTCCCAGTGCTGGAGGCCAATAGTGCCTTTACCGGCCTCATTGCAATCAGATGTCTCACTGGGCACAGCAGGCAGACTCAGCAGTGGTGGGCTCAGCAGACCCCACATCTGAGAGGCTGCTGAAAGCTTTAGCCCTTGGACAATCAGCAGGAAGACAGCACCTGGATACTTGGTTCCCAGGAGACAAAGCTGCCCACAGCCCACTAACCTGTCTGGGAGGATCAAAGTCAGGGCACCCAGAAGGCTTGAGGGTGGACATAGTACTGGGCATCAGGGAGGGTGTTGGCTTGGAGGGCGTGGCTATGGGCGTTGGCTTTGAGGGCGTAGGTGTTGGAGAGGGCGTGGATGGGCATGACCAGTTGTAGAACTCAAGGTTACACTGGAGTGAGCAGTTCACATAGTAGCAGGTGTCTCCATGTGTGCCATTGTATACCAGATCGCCTGCAAGGGACACAAGCCAGTCCTTACACAACCCAGAGCTGGCAGGTCCCCACTGAGGGCACGGGGAGAGACACCCACTGCAGCCAGGCTCTGGCTTCCTAACCTATTCATTAATGTTGGGACCAAATGCAGCCTCAGCTACTCAGGCATTAAAAGTGAACCACCAAAAGCTGGGAGCAGTGGCTCATGCCTGTAATTCCAGCAATCTGGCAGGCCGAGGTTGGACGATAGCCTGAGCTCAGGAGTTCAAGACCAACCTGAGCAAGAGCAAGACCCCATCTCTACTAAAAGTAGGAAAAAATAGCTGAGTATCATGGTGGGTGTCTATAGTCCCAGGTACTCAGGAGGCTGAAGCAAGAGGGTCATTTCAGCCCTAGAGTTTGAGGCTGCAGTGAACTATGATGACACTACAGAACTCTAGTCTGAGCAAGAGGGTGAGACCCTGTCTCAAAAAAAAAAGAAATAAAAGAATTAAATCACCAGGTACCTGGCCCATAGTAGGTGCCATTCAGTTCACAGCAGACGACCATAGTGGAGGAGCTGACCGAAGGGCCAGTGATTTTAGTGATGCTGGGGGAGGGGATTGGCGTCTGCGTGGGAGTTGGCACCATGGAGGCTGAGGTGCTAGAAGTCGTGGTTGATGGGCGGATTGTCCGGGTGGGAGTCTCCACAGGGGTTGTCGACCCAGAGGCAGGTGGAGGTGACTCAGTTGTAGTTCCATGGGTGGGGGTACCTGTGAGAGCACAGGTGGGGGTGAGAGCTGAAGCAACCCCATACACCTTGTGGTGACACAGAGACCCCCAGAGGGAGGCAGGTGCTCCTGGCAGCACCACAGCCTATTGGCCAAATCTGCTGGATATAAATAGCCACAGGACACTGGTATATCTGCAAGGTGCCAGGCTGGTTGGCTTTGCAGGCCTAAGGCAGGGCGGTACTGATGGAGGAGGCAGGATGTCCATGGCTGTCCCAGGAAGCACCTTCCCCAGACAGCCCTGGTGGGCTCCCATGGGATAGGCTTTACCCATAATACTACCCTACAAGGTGGTGGGCAGAGGGCTGGGCAAGGCAGGGCACTTGAGGGAAGCCACTTAGTGGAAAGTGTAGTGGACATGGGTTCTGCTGCCCACATGGGTCACAGGCCAAAATTCTCCAAACAGCAAGTGATGAGCCTCACCAGGCAAGGAGGCACATGGGGCAGCCCTCAACCTTCCTGGGGACAAGGAACTCAAGCATACATCAGCACCAATGTAGGCGAGGCTCTGGGCAAGAGGAGCAGGGCATGTGTCTGCTTACCTGGGGGTACTGTGGTGGTGCCAGGTGTCGTTGTCGGGGTCCCTGTGGTGGTGCTGCCAGAAGTCATGGTTGGGGTCCTAGTAGTGGTGGTGCCAGATGTCGTGGTTGGAATCTCTGTGCTGGTGGTGCCAGGTGTTGTTGTTGGGGTTCCTGTGGTGGTGGTGGTGCCAGGAGTTGTGGTTGGGGTCTCTGTGGTGGTGCCTGGTGTTGTGGTTGGGATCTCTGTTGTGGTGGTGGTAGGTATTGGCGTTGGGGTCCCAGTGGTGGTGGTGCCTGGTGTCGTGGTTGGTGTCTCAGTAGTGGTGGTGCCAGGTGTTGTGGTTGGAGTCCCAGTAGTGGTGGCACTGCCAGATGTTGTTGGGGTCCCTGTGGTGGTGATGCCAGGAGTTGTTGTTGGGGTTCCTGTGGTGGTGGTGCCTGGTGTTGTGGTTGGGATCTCTGTTGTGGTGGTGGTAGGTGTTGGTGTTGGGGTCCCAGTGGTAGTGGTGCCAGGTGTTGTGGTTGGGGTCCCAGTGGTGGTGGTGCCTGGTGTCGTGGTTGGTGTCTCAGTAGTGGTGGTGCCAGGTGTTGTGATTGGGGTCCCAGTAGTGGTGGCACTGCCAGATGTTGTTGGGGTCCCTGTGGTGGTGGTGCCTGGTGTCGTTGTTGGGGTTTCAGTAGTGGTGGTGCCAGGTGTTGTGGTTGGGGTCCCAGTGGTGGTGGTGCCTGGTGTTGTGGTTGGTGTCTCAGTAGTGGTGGTGCCTGGTGTTGGCGTTGGGGTCCCAGTGGTAGTGGTGCCAGGTGTTGTGGTTGGGATCTCTGTTGTGGTAGTGGTAGGTGTTGGTGTTGGGGTCCCAGTGGTGGTGGTGCTGGGTGTCGTGGTTGGGGTCTCTGTGGTGGTGGTGGTAGTGGTAGTTGTTGTGGTTGGAATCACTGTTGTGGTGGTGGTAGGTGTTGGGGTTGAGGTCTCAGCGGTGGTGGTGCCTGGTGTCGTGGTTGGTGTCTCAGTAGTGGAGGTGCCGGGTGTTGTGGTTGGGGTCCCAGTAGTGGTGGCACTGCCAGATGTTGTTGGGGTCCCTGTGGTAGTGGTACCCGGTGTCGTTGTTGGGGTCCCAGTGGTGGTGGTGCCTGGTGTCGTTGTTGGGGTTCCAGTGGTGGTGGGGCCAGGTGTCGTGGTTGGGGTCCCAGTGGTGGTGGTGCCTGGTGTTGTGGTTGGTGTCTCAGTAGTGGTGGGGCCAGGTGTTGTGGTTGGGGTCCCAGTAGTGGTGGCACTGCCAGATGTTGTTGGGGTCCCTGTGGTGGTGGTGCCCGGTGTCGTTGTTGGGGTCCCAGTGGTGGTGGTGCCTGGTGTCGTTGTTGGGGTTCCAGTGGTGGTGGGGCCAGGTGTCATGGTTGGGGTCCCAGTGGTGGTGGTGCCTGGTGTTGTGGTTGGTGTCTTAGTAGTGGTGGTGCCAGGTGTTGTCGTTGGTGTCCCAGTAGTGGTGGCACTGCCAGATGTTGTTGGAGTCCCTGTGGTGGTGATGCCAGGAGTTGTTGTTGGGGTCCCAGTGGTGGTGGTGCCTGGTGTTGGGGTTGGTGTCACAGTAGTGGTGGTGCCAGGTGTTGTGGTTGGGGTCCCAGTGGTGGTGGTACCTGGTGTTGTGGTTGGGATCTCTGTTGTGGTGGTGGTAGGTGTTGGCATTGGGGTCCCAGTGGTGGTGGTAGTTGTGGTTGGAATCACTGTTGTTGTGGTGGTAGGTGTTGGAGTTGAGGTCCCAGTGGTGGTGGTGCCAGTTGTCGTGGTTGGAATCTCTGTGGTGGTGGTGCCAGGCGTCGTGGTGGGGGTCTCTGTGGTGGTGCCAGGTGTCGTGGTTGGGGTCTCCATGGTGGTGGTGGTAGGTGTCGTGGTTGGGATCTCTGTTGTGGTGGTAGGTGTTGGGGTTGGGGTCTCTGTGGTGGTGGTGACAGGTGTTGTGGTTGGGATCTCTGTTGTGGTGGTAGGTTTTGGGGTTGGGGTCCCAGTGGTGGTGGTGCCAGGTGTCTTGGTGGGGGTCTCTGTGGTGGTGCCAGGTGTCGTGGTTGGGGTCCCAGTAGTGGTGGTGCCAGGTGTCGTGGTTGGGATCTCCGTGGTGGTGGTGGTAGGTGTCGTGGTTGGGATCTCCGTGGTGGTGGTGGTAGGTGTCGTGGTTGGGATCTCCGTGGTGGTGGTTATAGGTGTTGTGGTTGGAGTCTCTGTGGTGCTGGTGCCTATTGTGGACATTGAGGTGGTGCTCACAGCACATTCACAGCAGTACACGTTGATCTCATAGTTGACACAGTAGGGCTGTGGAATGGGCCCACCAGGCCTTTGGTCTTCATTTTTGCACACCAGCCCTACTGAAACATCACACACCACCATCTGTCCAAGCTGTTGGATTGGAACATCAGGGTACATGCTGGCTCTGCAGGAGATGTTAGCTGCCCAGCCTGGTGCACAGACATCTCCAATCAATTCCATGTCTCCACCTGGTTTGGAAAAGTCAGGCTTCCCGGAATCCAGCCACCCAGTCCATCTGCAGTCAGGCACACATGGGGTTGTAGCTGTGGATGTTGTAGTAGTGGTTGTTGCCAACGTTGTTCCTTCTGAGGAAGTGGGCATGGTTGTTGAGGATAGTAAAGTGGTTGGTGTGGTGGTTGTTGGAGGGATGGGGGTGGTTGATGGAGGGATGGTAGTGGACGTTGGACATTCATCCATTGGCTCACAGCAGCTAACACGTATCTCATAGTCATAACAGAGTCCAAATGGTCCATTGCCAAACTGGTCTTCATTATTGCAAACAAAGCCAAATGAGATGTTGCACTGGACCTTCTGCCCTAGCTCCTCCCAGCTGAGATGTGGTTCCGTGGCCGACCTGCACTCAATGTCCTCAGGAGCCCTGCAGACACCCTCAAACGTCTCCCGGTCACCACCATCACTACTACTGTCCGGGTGGTCCTCATTGATCCAGTCAGACCAGAAGCAGCAGAGCTCTGGGGAAGCAAAGACCATCATTAGTCACCATGCCTAGAAGAGGGACTCCAGGAGGCCACCATGATTCAGAGGGTTCAGTGGCTGCCATGACCGTCCCCCAGATCTGGCCTCTCCTTTCCTAATCATCACTGGGAACAGATTGTAGGATCAAACCCCACTGCCACTCTCATTCTGCACCTGAAAAATGGGTCTGGAGCGGAGGAGCCACCCATGGCCATGCCAGGTGGGTCACACCCAGTCTCCAAAGCTCCAGCCCAGTGTCCCTTCCTCAGCTATTTTCAAATATTGTTGTCAGAAGACTAAATAAGGAAAGGGTCACCCATTCCAATGAGGAAGTCAGAAACTGTGATGAAGTCACCCAAATACACGCATCTTTGGTCTATAGCAGGGGCCCAACACGTCAGGGTCCTGATGGAGCCTACTGAGGCCATGTGAAACTTAGCTCCCCTTTATCAGTGTAAGATGCCGTCCACGTCACTTACTCTGAGTTGTTGATACAACTGCAATAGAGGGAAAAATAAGAGAACGTTATTGCCTAGGTCAGGATTTCTAAAAGTCTTTTTTTTAAGTTTCTTTTTTTCTGTAGCTATCCCACTCCCATCCTGTAGCATGTGGGGTGGTAGCTGCAATTTCAACCAGAACAAATGCAGAGGCATTTAAGGGAATTTCTCTGACTTCCCGGACTCTGACAGAAACTTTCCTGGTTTTCAGAAATATCCCTGAGTCACTTTCCACTGTGGTCTGGGCTTGGGAATGTGGACATGATATGGCCATCTTAGCTCACAGGCCAGGGGAATCAGGGGTCATGACCCCCAGCTTGGAAGGCCTCCAGTGTGCTCCCACCCCTAGCAGGGCCATCATACCAGGTGCCAGGTGCAGGGGAAGGCAAGCCCCAGTCCATCAGGGAGGAGGCTGGGGGGCTCACCTGTGCTGGGGGTCGTGGTGATGGTGGTGGTAGTGAGTGTGGTGCTACTGGGGGTGATTGTGGTGGAGATTATCGGGGTGGATGGGCGTTGCGTGGTGGTGGAACAAATGTTGAAGTGCTTCTCCACTGTCCCATTAGGGCCGCAGGTCTCCCAGTAGCAGAAGACACCATCCTGGGTCATGTTGAGAAGCTTTCCTAGGGTGAGAGGAGTGAGAGGTGGGGACAGCTGGGTGTACTCCAGCTCTGGCAGGTGGCAGACAAATGCCCCAATGGGACTCTGGCCCCAGACGCTTCCCATGAAAATAGGGTGAGGAAATTCCCCACAGGGCGCCGGCTCCCATAAGAAACAAACTCCTCACATGAGCTCTGGGGACTGCTGCTCATCAGAGGCAGGTCTGAGCTGGGAGGGGCTGGAGGGGCCTGAGGGGCCTATAGGGCAACATCTGGAAGGAGACCAGCCCCCCACCCAGGGTCTGGCTTTCCCGGGTCAGCCCCTGGCTTGCTGCCTCGGTGGCAGCAGAGGGCAGCTCACCTTCCTCAGGCTGGCAGACGACTTGGGACGAATTGGTGCACACACTGCAAAGCAAGAACCACTCTGGGCCCCGCCGGCCTGCCCTGTGCAGATGCCAGTCCCCCAACACCCCAGCATCCCCCAAGGCCCCTCTGGAGCTCTAACTGTGGGCAGGAAAAGCCAGCAGAACAGGGCACTGGGCATGTGTATGCACCTGGCTGTGAGTGTGTGTGAACATGTGTGCACCTGGGGGGACTGTGTGTTCACAAGCGTGCACACACACGTTGCTGTGTCGGTGTGTGTGCCAACACAGGTATGCATGCAAGTGCCCATAGGTCCCCTGCCCCCTGCCATGTGGGCACAGGTACCAGGATGAGCAGAGGTCCTTAGAGGGAACTTCTGCTCCGGGTGGGTAGCGAATGTCCTCCAAGTAGCAGCCACACTTGTCCTCAGAGACACACTTCTTCAGGTCCTCATCATAGATGGGCCTGTCCTCAGGGCAGTGGGGGTAGCAGCCTGGGGGCACAAGGCACAGGGCTTGGACCACCACAGAGGACCCCAGTCCCGCAGTCCTGCCTATCATCCCTCCTCTCAGGCTCCTAAACCAGGGATTGGAAAGGCAGTGCTGGCCTCCCGGTCCCTCTGAGCCCCCCCCCACAGCACTGGTGGGCAGCACCTCTAATTCATGTCCCTTCAGGTCACCCCTTCCTACCCTTCCTAGGGCCTGCTCCTTCGCATCACTAATTCTCAGCCTGGACGCCAGCACTCACAGTGGCACCCCAGACTCACATCTGTAATGCCCCCACCCCATGAGGATGAGGGCCACATGGTCCTCAGCACCCCCACTCCTAAAGTTTCAAGTTTGGGGATCAGCCTGCTTCCTCCTTGATCCTGTGACAAGGTGAACCTGGTCCCCTCCAGGCCTTGGGTGTCCAGACCATCAGGCCTTTCTCTGGGTGTCACATGGGTCCCCAGAAGGGGCAGGCCAGCCTGCCGTTAACCACCACTTCCCCTGGAGACCCTGCTACACATGGTCCACGGATGCCCTTACCCTCCAGGTAGGACACGGAGATGTTGGAGTGGATGCCATTGACCGTCCTGCAGGTCTCAAAGCTGCGATTCCCACAGGGTTCATAGTGCCACTCACACTCATTCGGAGGGTTGTAGTAGTCACAGAATATGGCTGCGGACACAGAGACAGGTCAGACTCAGAGGATGCATACAGGTGGGCACCAAGGTGAGGGTGAGGCAGGGGTGGGCAGTGGTGTATCAAGCTCAGTCCTGCCATCCCAGGTCCATCAGTGGCCCTGAAGCAGGATCCCCAGGCAGGTGGGGAGGCGGGGAGGGTATGGATAATGTGTACGCTGCCACTTCCACTTAGATGCTTGGATGGGGAAGAGGTGTGGCCAGGGCCACAGTGTAGCAGCCCCTGGCCTCATTGTCAGCCCAAGTCCAGAACAGGTGGGCACTCACGGCACAAGTCCGGGGTCCTCCAGAATACACAGGCCTCCTCCTTGGTACACTCCTGTGCATAGGAGGCCACGGCAGAGCAGAAGCACTCGCAGTCCCCGCCAGTGTCGCAGGAACACGAATCATGTACACAGGCCTCATAGAAGGGCGTGGGGTCCACCTGGGGAAGCCTTCAGTCAGCCCAGCCCATGAACACAAGGCCAGAACTTCAGAACCTTGGATAGGACACATCACCCAGCGCCAGGGCCTGGCCTGGAGTCTACAGATGTCTGGACAACTGCAGCTGGAACTGTCCTCAAGCTGTCACAGCCCTGCAGTGCTCAGCTGTGCACTGACAGCCCTAAAAGCCACCCTTCCTCCACTGCACCATCTGAGAGCTGTCTGGGCATTATAGGGTGAGAAGAGCTGGTCGTATGGGCACCTGTCCAAAGGACACAGGGGACAGAGCTGAAGCTGGGAGGCACTTGCCAAGTGCCCACAGAGCCCTTGAAGAAGCTATATGCCCGACACATAGCCATGACCTTCTTATTATCATGCACAGCCCTGCCCTCAGCCCAGCTCTGCCGGCGGCTCCCACCCACCTTGCCGTGGCAGACCCCGAACACGCTGCTCTTGAGGATGCTGCACTGCTTCTCCGCCCAGGCGCGGCGGTGCGGGTTCAGGCTGCAGGGCTCGGGGTTGACGCTCACGTCTGGGCAGGTGGAGGCCTCTTTCCAGCTGTTGCCGAAGTCCAGCTCACTGCTCACCACCATGTGGTCCCGCGTGGTGAAGTCATTGCTGGAGCGGTGGTCGAAGTTCCCGCACAGACCACACACTTTGCCCTGCGAGAGACCCACAGCTCAGAGAAGGGTCGGAGGAAGGCAGGTGGGCCAACGGGCGGGGGAGGCAGCCCACCTTGTAGGATGGAGCCAGCTTAACAAAGACAGTGGTCCTCTTGTCCCAGATGATGATGACGCCGATGCTGGCCTCAACCACCAGGTACTGGCCCACCTCTCGCGTGGTGTAGGCCACGTGGTGGCCCTCATCACGCTGGATCACCACACGGTGTCTGTCCTCCAACTTCAGCTCTGTCCTCTGTCAGGAGGAGAAAGCCAGTCACAAGCAGCCCAAGGGACATGGAGGGCTCATGCATCATGAGGGAGCCTTCAACACTCACCCCCATGAAGATCTTGACGGCCTTAGAGCAGGTAACACCTGTAGTGCCACAGGGGACGTTCTCAGTGATGATGCTGAATGAGCCCGTGGAGGAGTTCTGACCGCAGTAGTCCTGGGGCAACAGGTAGGTGTTGGCCAGGGGCTTGGGCAACAGGTACCCAGGTGCACCCCTCCTAGACCCTGCCAGGCCTCAGTCCCTCCTCTGTTGGCTGGGGACCTGACACTTCACAAAGGAGCCTGGGGGCTCAGAGTACCCAGTGGGCAGCTGCCTGGCCCTGCCCTCACTTGGCCTGTTGCTACTGCCCCATACACACATGCCCCTCCTTTCCCAGACTGGTTTGTTATCCCCACCCCTACCAGATACCCACAGGAGGGTCACAGAACTGGAGGGAGGAGAGAGGGCCTTATGCCACCCACCCACCATTAGAATGCCAAATCCTCCTGAGAGTGAAGGACCTGGGGCCAAGGAAGGGCCGGCCCCTTCCACATCCCAGGGCTTCCTGGTGGGCTGAAAGTCATGCTTAGGGGCAGCCTCACCTGAACAGCCACGTAGGAGCAATGTCCATCGAAGTCATAGTGTTTCCCGTCAAAGGTGATGTAGTGGCCGTTTCCATAGATGGAGCAGGTGCCATGGCACGGGGACTGGGTGCACACCCAGCGTCCTTTCTGGCAGGTGCTGAGGAGAAAGGGAGAGGAGCCTGAAGGGACTGGGCTCTCCCTTCTCAAATGGGGCCTGGATGGGACCCTGGGAACCACCGTGTGAACAACTTCCCAGGCAGCCCACACCAGCCCCAAGAGTGGCACCAAACACACTCGCTTTGGCTCCAGGGCCAGGGGCAAACACAGAGGACCACTCTGCCGGGGGGGGGGGGGGGCGGCCCACATGATCCCACAAGACCCAGCAGACCCCACCGGGGTAGGCCCTGCCCCTCAGCCAACTCACCAGTTGTTACAATCCACCTGCACCTTGTCCCCTGGGGAGTATAGGTCTCTGTTGTGAACGCAGGGGCACTCCTCCTCCATCACGCAGCCACCTCGGCCATCATCCAGCAGCCCGTCAGGACACACGCAGCCGCTCACGCACTCAGTGCGGTGCTGAGGGCAGCAGGAGCAGGAGTCAGAAGTTGATGCCCACCAGGAAAGGTCTAACCATCCAGATGGCCCTCATGCCCTGGACTCTCAGCCCCCCTCAAACCCACCAGTGGTGGGGAGGTTGCTGTGGACCCACCTAAAGCCCCTAAACTGGCCCTGTGCTGGTGGCCTGCGTGCCTCCACTTCCCTCCCAGGACCCTGGGCACAGGGAGCACAGCAGGGGAGCAGCTGCACCCTCCCAACACACCCAGACAGCCAGGGCTCCACCCCCAGCAACCCTCCCCACACGTACATAGCCAGTGGCCAGCGTCTGGCAGCTGACAGGGCGGGGTTTCACGATGGCCAGTGCAGTCAGGTTGTTGCAGTCAATGTGGATCTTTGGAGGTGCGCAACCTGCAGGAAAGAGAGGCCATCTAGGAAAAGCTGTAGTTCAAGGGGGGGGGGGCGGCACTTAGGCACATAAGAGAAAGGGAAGGCGCGGGGTGCAGGCCCGGGTGCATGGCTGTTCCCAGGCTGGCATCTACTTACTCTGGCCAATCAACTTGACCTGCACGCAATGCAGCCTCCCATTCTGGCAAACGCTGCAGGGCGGAGGTGGGCAGTGAGCAGGGGTTTAGGCACCATCCCCATGCAGAATGGCTGCAGGAAGCCACTGCTACCCAGGGACAGATGAGAGCCTGGCCACTCTTAGAACTGTCCCCAGGCACCCTTAGGTGTCTCAGCTCCCCAGCCCCATGCTGTGTCCCCTCCCCAGATTCTGGAACCCACCATCGCTCATCCTGCCTCAGGACCACGTCTCCCGCCTCCAGGTAAAGACCGCGGTGGTAGCAAGAGCACTTGGCCAAGGGCACACAACGGCCCTTCTCATCCATGAAGGTATGGTCAGGGCAGCCACAGCCATCCACGGGCGCAAAACCCTGGAGGCAGTGGGTGTCAGCCTCAGAGAGGGCGCGACAGGTCCGCTGGCAAGCAGTCAGGTTGTACAGGAAGACTTGTGAGCTGGGGCAGGAGCCCACATCCTTGTCTGCAGAGGGATCCAGGACCAGAGTGAGGGGCAGGAGGGACCTGGCCTCCACTTCCCACCCCACAGGCTGTCTCTAAGCCCCTATTCTGCTAGGAAGGGCTCAAGGCCAAGGAGGGCTACCAACCCGGTACCCAAGCTCAGAACGTGGCTGCTGCAGCTCTGGGCCTCACCCCTGCGGCCAGTTCCCTACTCCTGGCCAGTGAAGCTGGGAACCAGGTAGCTGGCTGCAGGCAGCTGACCCCTCCCTGCACCACCCAGACCAAGGTCATGGGAACAGGGTCCGGCACTCACTGCAGACGCGCTCCCTCCAGCCCCACAGCATGACACCCTTGGAGGCACAGGCGCGTGCGTAGGAGGACAGGGCCGCGCACAGGCAGTCTTCATTATTCTGACAGTTGCATGTGTCATATTTGCACCTCTGGCGGCAAAATCCAATGCAGCAGACAGTGAGGTGAGAGGTCAGGAGGGGCCAAGCACCCCGTGAGTCAGGGAGCACACACACATGCACACATGCAGGTACTCACAGACATATGCTCACACACGTGCGGGCACTCACAGACGTGTGCTCACACACACAGGTGCAGGCTCTCACAGACATGTGCTCACACATGCGGGCACTCACAGACACATGCTCACACACACACGTGGGCACTCACAGATGTGTGCTCATACACACATTTAGTTGACAACCAGCAGGCTCAGCCATGGAACCAGGGATGGCCTGATGGCTCTCAAGACCCTGCCAGGCAAAGTGGTGTGGACTCCACCCACCTTGTAATACTCTGTGGGGTCCACAGCCGAGTGGCACCTGCCGAAGGGCGTCTCTGTCTTCTTCAGGAGGGAGCACCAGTGCTCAGCATAGTTGGCTGGACAGTGGGGATCAGAGCCTCAGCCAGGGCTGGGCCCCCTCCGCAGGTACTCTGCAGCTAGCTGCCTGGTCACCCAGGCTGGAGGGAGCATTGGTCCCCTCTGTGGACCCAAGCCTAGGCCCCTCCCTCTGACCAGATCTCCAGGCAGCTTCAAGCAAGCTGGGTCCCCCTTTAAGGTCCCCTGAGGGGCCCAGCATCCTAGTGTGACATGTGATGAGAGCAGTAGAAGGGCACACTGCTGTGGCACTAGGCCAATGCAAGGGCCACCACCCAGCTATTAGTGGTCCTGCACCTCTGCTGTGTCACCTAGAAGGTTGCCATCATGGGCCGCCATAAACCAGCCGCTCAGCAGAAACAGCAGGTGGACGGCTGCCCTGTGGAGGGCCACCATGCCTCCACCTGCCCTCACCACAGCATCCCACTGGGAGCCTGTCTGCCCTTTCTTGGCCCCCACTGGCCAGGAGCTTGAGCCTCACCACTCTCCACGCTGAGGGAACAGGGATCGTCCAGCCAGTCCACCTTGTCCTGGCAGTTCGACTGGGCCTTCCAGGTATTGGCGAAGCCGGCACCCGTGGCCTCCACGAGTCCACTGGCTGTCTTGAAGTCATCACTTTCCAGACCATTGAAGTTTCCACAGAGGCCTGAGGAGCCAGGACAGGGTTGGGGAGAGTCCAGGGCTGGCAGGGGCCGGGCCATTTGTGGGGACCTCACAGCAGCAAGCCAGGCAGGGCCACTCACCCTGCACCTGCCCCTGGGCAGCCTGGTCCAGTGTCACGAAGAGCTGCATGACTGGGGCTAACTGAACCTGCAGCCGGAGGCCGAAGGCTGTGTCCACAACGATGTGGTGGGAGGACGGTTGGAAGATGGAGAAGCTGGCTGCAGAGGGCAGGGGGGACACAGTGAGGCTGAGGCAGTGGATGGCATGCTGCCTGGCCCGAGGGACCTGCAGCAGGTAGGGACACCCTTCCACTGTGCCCCTAGCTGATGCCAAGCACACCACAGGCCCTCCCCTGGGCTCCTGGACTCAAGTCCAGTGGGCCACACTCACCAGTCACGTGGGGCAGGCTTGCCCGCAGCTCATTAAGCAGCACGCTACCATCAGACCCAAAGGCCACCACCTGTGGGAGGCTGAGTGTGAGCAGGGCCTCGAAGGGCCTGAGACCCCCTGGGGTGAGGGAGGGAGGGAAGGGGCGGCTCACGTTCTTCTTGCTGTCGGCCAGCAGCACCACCGTCTTCAGGCAGGTTTGCTTGTCTGTGGAGCCGCAGGGTGCCAGCTCCCCCAGAAGGGCGAAGGAATCGTTGTGACCACCCTGAACAGGGAAGGCCAAGGTGGGCAGTCAGGCCCTGCACCTCCAGGCCCCTTCTGCTGTCTGCCTGCCCTAGGATGACAGAGAACCTAGATGCCAGCCCCAGCCCTGCCCCCTGCCTGGCCAGCTTGCCTTTGTCAGGATGTAGTAGCAGTCCCCGTGGAAGGTGTACTTCTTCCCATCGAAGGTGGTGATGTGGGCACCGCCTTCCAGGGCACAGGTTCCAGGGCACGGCAGGTCTTGGCACACCCAGCGGCCAGCGTTACAGACACTGTTGGGCAGCAGGGCCCATGGTCACCACTCAGCTGCTGCCCAGCCCACCTGCCCCAAGCCCTGGCCCGAGTCCTGGCCAGAGCCCCAGCCCCAGGCCTCACCATTGCTCGCAGTTGTCGGTGATCTCCTGGCCCGGTGCATACAAGTGCCCGTGCAGCTTGCAGTGACACCGGCTCACAGGAATACAGCCGCTGCCAGCGATGTCGTCATACACAGTGCCTGCGAGAGCCGGAGACTCCACATGACCCTGGCTGCCTCCCACCTGTGGCCACCTCTGGTCCCTTTGGGCTGACACCTATGGTCCCCTTTGGTCTCTGGTCAGGGCCTCTTCCCAGAGGCCTCCAGGCCAGGGCCCAGGAGATCACCAGGAAAGCCTCCCCTCTTCTCAGCCTCCCTGAAGCCACTCCTGAGGGAGGGTCTTGGCACTGTGCCCACCCACCTAGACTTGCCTCTGGCATCTTATCGGTGGGACCTGGGAGAGGGAATAGCACTTCTTGTGCCATTACTGCCCCCACCGTCCAGCCAAGCTGTCTCCTCACTGACTGAGAAAACCTCAGGCCTAAGGCAGCAAGGCGGCCTGTCCACCACACAGCCAAGGGGGTTACAGCGGGCAGTGTCCCCCAGCTCCCAGAGACGCACCTTCTGGGCAGAAACAGCCATCCATACGGTGCTCCTCACACAGGCTGCTTCCCTGAAGGTGTGAGCAGGTGTCCATGCAGGGCGAGCCACTCTCCAAGTAGACCATGTTCCCAGGGCAGCTCTTGGCTAGAATGGCAAAGGCAGAGGGTTAGCTAGCTGGCGGGACACAGGTGGGAGCCCCCAGGGTGCCACCCATGGAGGTGCTTACGGCACAGTGTGGGGGTCCTCCAGTTCCCAGGCCGGCCTCCAGCGTGTGAGCACTGGCGCGAGAACTCAGCGATGGTGCTGCAGACGCAGGTGTTGCCAGCAGGGCACTGGCAGCGGTCCTGCATGCAGGCACGTACGTACAGCTCCAGTGGCACCAGGTCCTGGCAGGTCTCAAAAGCCTCAGTGGTCAACAGCCTCTCACACTCAGCACGCTGCAGACAGAGGCGGGTGGGTGGCTGCTCACATCCTCTTCCCGCCCCCAGTGGGGCCCACTAGAATGGGAGCAGCTGTTCAGTTACTCACATGCTCAGCACAGGACGTGGGAGCCGGCGTCTCTATGGGGTCCTCACACGACTCCCCGGGCTTGTCAATCTTCTGCATGTTCCCAAATTCTAGGGCACTGAAGTGCACACCTGGGGGCACACAGCCCTTCAGCCAGGCCCTAGGGAGCCTGCAGCCCACCCCTGCCCCACCAAGTCCCAAGCCTGCCTCACCATCTGAGAGGAATTCGGAATAGGTCTGCAGGCCATTGTAGTCCCCACACAGGCCACAGGTACGGTTCTGGAATTTACTGTCCAGCTCCAGCTGTCGGGGGAGGGAACAGTGAGCTCGCGTCTGGCCAGGCCCAGGGTCCAAGGCAGCCACTGTACCACCCCTTAATTAGAGCCAGGTGAGCAGGAGGGCTGGGCTCAACTACCAAAGTATTCTGGCAGGGCAGTCTCAGTGAAGGCCAGCGTAGGCCCCCAGAGCCCCAAGGGTCGCCTCCCAGGCTCAGGAGAGCCCCAGGCCTGGCCTGCTGCTACTTGCTGCCCCCACCAGCTTTGTCCCAACCCCCACCGCCCTGTGTGAAGGGTCAGACCACCATGCTCCCAGCCCTCCCTGCAGGTCACCACCCAGGGTTCCTTGCTCCTGGCACCCACCATGAGCGAGTCCTCCCGGTTCCACATGAGGGTAACACCAGTACGGGAGTAGACCTTGGTGTAGGCATCACTCTTCTCGATGAGCAGCCCGGGGCTATAGTGAGGAGTACTGACCCTGGGGGCAAGGCAGTCTCTCAGTACACTGCCCAGGCCCACCCTGGTTTGCCCTCCCCAGAGGGCTCTGAGGTTGTGTAAATCTCATGTGCATCCTGTATGCATCACGGGTGGGGGAGACCTGGGCCTTGGTGCACCAGCTCATCCTAGACTAGCTCCTGCCCTGGGACCACAGATGTGGCTGGCCTTTGGGATGGAGATGGGGGACGTGGGCCAGAGAGCAACTGTCCACCTGTTCACTTTGGCTGGCCAGGCTTCCTTGGGGTAGAGGCAGCCCTAAACATCTCTCCCCTGCCCCACTGCCCGCAGGGCTGTCCCTACGGCTGCTAGGGCCCAGCCTCCACACCTCAGTCCCAAGGGCCCTCAACCCATTCATGGGCTGGAGCCTCCTGTGGGAAACAGAATCCCCAGGGGCAGGAAAAAGGCTTAAGGGCGAGTCCTGCAGGTGGAACAAGAATGTGCTTACTGGGCCTCATTGTTTCAGGGACAATCTGGGGACAATAGCTCCCTAGGCCTCCTCCTGCCCTGCTGCTGTAACCCTAGCCAGGGAGTGGTATACAGGGCCTCTCCACCATCCCAGGCACCTCAGCCTGGTGGGCCCCAAGGGGAGGAGTTATGAGCAACCCTTGGGATCAGTCAAGCCCCTTGCCTGCTGCAGTGGGGTTCATCAGGATTTGGTGACTGAATGACTGATCTGAACCCAAACCACAAGGTTTTCCTTAGCATGGGGGGGGGTCTCATGGTGTTTCCCAGGGATGTGCTTGCTCACAGAAGCTACCAGTGCCCCCACCACTGGCATGTGGAAGGGGACGCCCCACCCCACTCACATGGCCCCATTCACCACAGCCAACTGGCGGGTGAGGTAGATGATATCATCCTTGATGGTCAGCAGGACAGACTCGACCTGGGGGTGGCCCCCACCCTGGCCCAGGCCCCGTTTCAGGTGCACAGAGAACTCCTTGTAGGAGTCCCTGCAGTCAGAGGCGAAGTTGTAGTCACAGAGGCCAGGGAATCGGAAGATGTCGCCATCAAAGGTCTTGTAGTGGAAGTCGCCCCAGGTGCTGCAGACGTTGTGGCTATGGCTGCGGGCTCTGCCCTCTGAGGGAGCAGTGGGAACAAGGGCTGAGTGGCCCAGGCCAGGGACAGCCACATCCCCTGCCCCCAGAGCTGCCCTCACCCCACAAAGCTTCCCCTGCCCAACCACCCTCAGAGGCTGCCCACACCATGTCCATCACTGGGGGCTAGGCCCTACTGGTCTGCTCTGTCCCTAGCTCTGCACCAGCCTCAGTGGGATGGTGGCCTCCCGTCCTGCGTCCTCAGTCACCAGCTAGACAGAGAGCCCACTCTCCAGAAGGGGCTGTGTTGGCCTTGGCCCTCCTGGGATTGGGAACCTCCTGATGGGCCCCTGGCCCCCCTGCACCCCCACACCCAAAGGTGTTGGGACTTCGCTGCTACATCCACCTGGCTCTGTGCCCTGGACCCACGCTTGATCCCAAGGAGATGGGGGAACCCAAACTCGTCCTTGCCTTTCACCCTGAAAGTCAGCAGAGTGGGGGCTGCAGGAGCTCCCCCAGGCCAGAGGAAGACTCCACCAGAGCTATCCAGGCTATTTGGGGGCATTTAGAACCTCCCCAAGGGCTCAGGGCCACCCCAGGACATTCTGCTCTCCCCTGCCCTCTCACCTCGCTGGGGCTCTGAGCCCCTGGCCACGGACAGGGCCAGGCACACAGCTACCAGGCGGGCTAGCGGCAGCCCCATGGTGGCTGGGAAGGGTGGTGCAGGTAGCAACCCCTGGGGCAGGGGTCCAGGCTTTATAAGCCCCAGCGGGAGGGTAGGAGGGGCAAGGGGTGGGTGGGGCATTTGCCAGATTATCAAGAAAACAGCTGTGGGAAAATATTGATTCAAGTTATCTGAGGTTTATCTCTTTATAGCTTCTCGGGTAAACTTGGCCTTGCTCAGGACGGGACAGCCCCGTAACCTAACACACACCCAAGGGACAGCTCCAGCCTCTCCCAGCTCTTAGCGGGACCAGACCCCATGGGGTCCACAGAGGGCAGTCCCAACACAAGCATGTCCTAGCAGGCTCTGTAGATACCCACAGCCCCCAGACCCCAACCAGTGTCCCCTGCAGAGCACAGGCCACATGAGGTGCTCCCAGGTGGGCCAAGACCACCACAGGCCCCCAGGCCTGCTCATGCTCATATCACTGGAGGGGACCAACGCTCCCTGACCAGGTGCCCAAGCCTTGGGCAGGGCAAGGGGGCAGCAGCCACTATAGCCCCACGAGGGGCCTCCCCAAGGGCAGGGAGGATATAGGCTCCTGTGAGGTCCAGGACGCTGCCCCAACTCCCAAGGGTCTCTCAGTTAGGGCTCTGCCAGGCCCTCGTCTCTGTAGTCTCCTCCCTCCCTGGGCTGAGCCAATCTCTGGAATTACATGTAAGTAGAACTTGGGGAGCTCCCACCTGGCCAGAGCGCACAATGGAGCCTGGGGACTGGCTTGCGGCTAGGAATGGCTGTCAGCTTCTCTTCCTGGGGACTGCGTGGGCACCACAGGCCCAGGGCTCCAGGGTAAGGCAGAATGCCCAGGCTTTCACTCAAGGAGGGTTCCTGTCCTAAAAGCACTACCCTCCGATGGACCTCACATTGGCCACAATCTCACTAGTGTCTGGAAACACCAGCGGAAACATGCAGCACTCCGGCTTCACCAGCCCCAAGCTGTGAGGGCATGGTACACGCACAGAGCTTGAGGATAGCGGGACACTCATAGACACGGCTGATAGCTGGTAGGCAAGGGCCCCCTTTACAGAGACAGGTTCTGAATTTAGTTTCTAACTTTGACCAGAGGGCAGAGCACAAGCCTCCAATTCCAACCTTATCCCCAAGTGCCAAGCGTGAGTGGGGAAACATTCTTCCTGGCAGTAGGGAGATGGAGCTGGGGGCACTACCCCTTCCCTGACTTCCCTGTGGCCAGGCTCTTGCACATAGTGACCCTTGCTTGAGCCAGGCCACTGTCAGGAATCTCACCAGGCCTTCCCTAGCACTGCATCCCAGCCCTGCACTCTGATGCCATCTCCCACTCTGGTCCCTGCAGCTTGAAAGGACATCACAAAGGTGCCAGCAGCTGGGGAGTCTGTGGTGAAGCCCTCGCCCCTCCTGCTGCACCCACCTAAGCCTGGCCTCTGAACTCCCTGCCCAGACCTGGACACAGGGATGGAGGGGGGCGGCGAATGTGTGGCCTGGGCCAGGGGAGCACAGATTAAGAAACCACAGCAGCTGGGCCAGAGCAGTGCCATTGTGCCACATCCTGGGGCGGGTTCCACACACTGGCACCAAGCCCTGCAGAAACCCAAGAACAGGGCCAGCTCCTGGGCCCCTTGTCCCGGATGTGCCTCCGTGGGGCCCATGGGGGAAGTGATTTTCCATGCTGGCTCCCTCTGCCTGGTGGGGATCTGGGGATGCTGAACGAACCCAGAATGCCCAGCACAGCCCCTCCTGCCCCAAGGTCTAAGGAGGTGGGTCCTCCCAGGTCTGAGGTGGTGGGTCCTCCCGGATCTAAGGAGTGTCCTCCCAGGTATGAGGAGGTTGATCCTCCCCAGGTCTGAGGAAGTGGGTCTTCCCCAGTCTGAGGAAGGGGAGGAAGGTGGGTCCTCCCAGATCTGAGGAGTACCCTCGCAAGTCTTAGGAAGTTGGTCCTCCTCAGGTCTGAGGAGGGGGGTGCTCCTGAGGTCTGAGGGGGGGGTCTTCCCAAGTGTAAGGAGAGGGTGCTCCCCAGGTCTGAAGGGGGGATCCTCCCAGGCCTGAGGAGGGAATGCTCCCTAGATCCGAAAAGGGGTGTTGTCCCAGGTATGAGGAAGGGTTGCTCCCCACGTCTGAGGATGGGGTCTTCCCAGGTCTGGGGGTTCCTCCCCAGTCTAAGGAGGGGATCCTCCAGGTCAGAGGCCGGAGTCCTTCTAGGTCTGAGGAAAGGAGTCCTCCCAGGTCTGAAGAGGGGAGTCCTCCCTGGGTCTCAGGGGGGTGGGTCCTGCCTGGGGTCTGGCCAGGGGGTCCTGAGTCCAAGGAGGTGATCCTATGTCCTGAAGTGGAGGGAGGAATGGGGGCTTTGACCACTTTGGGGAATTACTGGGGGTGCCACTTTGGGACAAGTCTGTACTGGCTGCAGGCAGGACACTGCTGAGGAGAGAGCTGACTGCCCAGCCCAGGGCTTGGCTCAGAGTACTGCCCCCAGGTCAGGGTCCCAGGACCCTTGGTCTCCTCTGGCCTGGCTGGTCCCACATCCGGCTGCATTTGTCCTGACAGGACACTGTTGCCAAGGGCTGCATGGAATTTACAGCCTTGACCAAGGGAGGAGGCATTGAGGACGTCACACAGGCACCTAAAGTGACTATCCCACCACTGTGTGTCCACAAACCTGACTCATCAGGAAGCTGTTGTGGAAAGGAAGGAGGAGGAGGGGGCAGAGGAGGAAGGGTAGGAGGGGGAGGGAGGGGAGGAAGGAATGAAAGCTGGTGAGGAAAAGGAGAGGGGACCCATAACCGCCAGGAGCAGCCAACACGGCAGGTGAATCCCCAGCCAGCCATTCTGTCACTCATATGGTGGCGAATTGTCCATCATTGTGGCTGGGCCATGGTGCCCAGTTTTTGGCTGAACATGCATCCATATGTTGCTGTGAGAGCCATTTTCAGAAGTGAGTGGGTAGCACTTCCTGGGATGGGTGGGCTTCAGTTGAAGGCCCTAAGCAGAAGTCCTAGTCCCTGAGAACCAGGGCATCTGCCCAGATGGCCTTCAGACCCAGCAACAGCATCATCTCTTCCCTGGGTTTGCAGCCCACAGCTACCCTGCAAAACCCACCCTGGCAGCCCCCACTACCATGTGAGCCAGCAGCAGGTGCACAGCCCAGACCCACAGGGGCAGGGGACAGTCATGGGCTCAGGTGTGTGGAGAGCACCCCTTGACCCACATGGCAGCTCTGTGAGCCCCATCTCCACAGCCACTGTCTCCCCCATCCTGGCATGACCACGTGGGTGACTGCAGGTTACCACATACAGCCATGTCTGTCATCTTGGGCCATTTCCCATGACCCCTGATCTGATTATTAACCTGTGTTACAGAGAGGAAACTGAGTCACTAAGCATCTCATGTCCCAGTCTCTAGGCCAAAGTCTCAGGGAACATGAGTGGACACTGGCCTGGCACCTACCCTACTGACTACGGAGCCCTAGCCAAGCCTCACCAGCCACAGGCCATAGTCTCCAGCCCTCTGGACATAATGGAGATCCCAGCCCCAGCCACCCACAAAAGGCAGGCCAGCAGGACCCAGACCTAATCCTGGGAGTGAGTATCTGGGGATTCAAGGGGGAAAATACCAGCCATGTCCGCCCCTCCTTGGGCAGACTCTGAAGTCATGAGCATGTTTCCCTCCCAGGGCCTAAAGGTTTCAAAAGGCCGGGATGGGGGGGGGTGTGCAGACCCAGGTGGCACATCACCTATGTCCCACATGGGTTTAAAATAGGATGTGTGACGGTGAGTAAGTGAGCACACAGTGGTGTTTGCTCTCAAGTGAGAGGTCAGGAAGGTCAGGAGGTGAGTAGGCCAGGACCCTCGACCAGGTCAGGGCCCGACTAAGGACCTTTTTGGAGGAAAGGGAAATCTCCCACCATCAGGCAGGTCACTGGGCTTCAGGAGTCCAGCCACCCTCAGGCACTTACCCTGCTCCTCTCAAGTCTTGGTCCCAGTGTCACTCTTACCGTGAACACAGTCCTTGCCATCCTAGCCACAATGTATGACCATTTAGGGCCTTCCTGCTGTGCATGACTCAAGGACAGTGTGGCTATGTAGGCTCTGCCATGGGCCTGCCTTTCAGTAGATTCACCCCACAGCTTTGCTTCTGGATGGGGAGTGGGTAGGTGGGTGAGTGGGTAGGTGAATGGGAGGGTGGATGAGTGGAAGGATGGGTGAATGGGTGGATGGAAAGAGGGATGTATGAATGGACGAGTGGATGGGAAGATAGATGGATGGATGGATGGGTGGATGGGAGGGTGGATGGATGAATGCGTGGGTGGGTGGGTGGATGGGTATGTGGGTGGATGGATGGATGAATGGATGGATGGGTGGGTGGATGGGAGGGTAGATAGGTGAGTGTGGGAGGATGGATGGGTGGATGAATGAGTAGACAAATGGGTGGGTGGGTGGAACGTAAATGGGAGTTTGGATGAATGAATGGGTGTGTGGTTGGATGGATGGGTAGATAAATGGGTGGGTGGATGGAGGGTGAGTGGGAGGATGGATCGGTGGGTAGATTGGAGGGTGGATGGGTTGGTGGGTGAATGGGAGGATGGATGGGTGGATCAACAGGTAGATGGATGGAGGGTGGATTGGCGGGTGGATGGATGAATGGGTGGGTGGGTAGATGAATGGGTAGGTGGATGGAGGGTGAGTGGGAGGATGGATGGGTGGGTGAGTGGATGGTTGGGTAGGTGGGTGGGAGGATGGGTGGATGGGAAGATAGATGGGTGGATGGGAGGGTGGATGGGTGAATGGAGGATGAGTAGAAAAATGGATGGGTAGATGGAGGATCAGTGGGAAGATGGATGGGTGGGTGGATGGGAAGAGGGATGTATGAATGGATGAGTAGATAGGAAGATAGATGGGTGGATGGGAGGGTGGGTGGATGAATGGGTAGGTGGGTGGAGGAAGGCTGGATGGATGGGTGGGTCAACACATGGATGGATGAGGGGACGGATTGGAGGGTGGATGGGAGGATGGAAGGGTGGATAGATCGGTGGGAGGAGGGATGTATAGATGGATGAGGGGATGGGAGGATGGATGAGTAGGAGAGGTGGATGGGTGGTTGGAAGGGTGGATAGAGGGATAGGGGAGGGATGGATGGATGGATGAACAAATGAAATCTCTCAGGATCCAGGGGTGTGCCTTCTATAGCAAGTCCACAGAGCTCCCACCTCACAAGGACTCACCATGTGCAGGCACACACCAAGTCCTCAGTAGCCACACCTCACTAACCCCCACCAGCTGGAAGGTAAGCACTCACTTTACTCTGTCTAGGCAGGAGGAAGCAGGGACCTAGCAAGGATGGAAGCCTTCCTCAGTCTCCTCAGCCAGATAGAGGCAGAGGTGTAGGGTGGTGCTAGCAGCCAACCAATGCCGTCACCACTTCATAATGGCGTGGCCACTTTTTGCACCACACAGTCTCCAAAGTGGAGACTGTTGCTTTTTAGAGAGAATTTGGTTATGAGTAACAGTAAAATTAGAGGTCCCTAAGTGGTGTCATGGCTCCAGGGAGGAACCTCAGTGTGCCTGTCTTCCCTGCTGAGTGCCCCAAGGGCAGGACTCTTCCCCTTTCCCCGCTCCCTCCAGTGAGTTCGTCACATACAAACATTTTTAATTATTTGCATATAAAGTTCTCTGATTTTTGACAAATGTAGGTTGTCAACTGTCCATCCTTACAGCATCGTACAAAATGGTCTCACCTAAAATGTGCACCGTGCTCTCTCCTCAAATCCCTGGCAACCACTGGTCTTTTTTTTTTTTTTAACCATCATTATAGTTTTGGTTTGAATATAATTTTGATTACTTTTTTAAAATCTCTAAGAGCCAAACAATTACAGAATATCGTGCAGCCACTATAAATTATGATTATGATGCTATTGCATCAAGGAAAACACTCAAGATTTACTGGTCTGTAAAGTGCATAGACATAGTATAATTGAAAATCTTCAATAAATATTGTAGAACAGTTTTACTGAGGTGTAGTTGACATACAATGAATTTCACATGTTTAAGTGTATGATTGGTCAGTTTTCACATACAGACACAGCTGTGATGCGATCACCCTGGTCGGGATGGGTGTATATAACCACATCCGTCCTCCACATGGGTCTCCTCATGTCCCTTGGCACCTTCCCCTCCGGCCCTTCCCCACTCAAGAGGTAACCACAGATCTCTTTTCCATCACTGTGGTTTAGTTTGCATCTTCTAGGGTTTTATTTAAGCTGCCCAGGCAGTATGTGCCCTTCTCCTTGGCTGATCTCTCTCACTCAGCATTAAGCACTTTGAGATTCATCCCCGAGGTGCCTGCATCTGCAGGGCCTGCCTTTGTGTGCTCATTCACCCACCTGCAGAGGGACCTCAGGGTTGTTTTCAGTTTGAGGCTTTTACAAATAAAATTGCTAGAAACAGCTGTGTACAAGTCTTTGTGTGGACACATGCTTTCTCTCCTCTCAGGTACATACCCAGGAGTGTCTGGGTCACATGGTAGGTGTACATCCAACTTTTTTAGAAACCACTAAACTGTTTTCCAAAGTGCTGCACAGTTCCTCACCCTCTCCAATGGTCTGTGAGAGCCCGGTTGTTCCACTGGGGTGCGGACACCTGTCAAGGTTGACCTTGTTAATTTCAGTCGTTCTGGGAAGCGTGTGGTGGTCTCTCACTACAATTTGAAGTTAAGAATCTTGGCAGGAGACTCGCTTGAGCCCAGGAGTTGGAGGTTGCAGTGAGCTGAGATGCCACGGCACTATACCCAGGGGGACAGCTTGAGGCTCCTGTCTCAAAAAAAAAAAAAAAGGCCAGCTTTTGGCTCGGAGCCTGTGGCTCAAGTGGCTAGGGCGCCAGCCATATACACCTGAGGTGGTGGGTTCGAATCCGGCCCAGGCCCGCCAAACAACAGTGATGGCTGCAACCAAGAAATAGCCGGACGTTGTGGCGGGCGCCTGTGGTCCCAGCTACTTAGGAGGCTGAGGCGGGAGACTCGCTTGAGCCCAGGAGTTGGAGATTGCTGTGAGCGGTGAAGCCATAGCACTCTGCCCAGGGGGACAGCTTGAGGCTCTGTCTCAAAAAAAAGAAAAGAATCTTATATGTGCTTATCTGCCACCCATGTATCTTCTTTGGAGAAATGTCTAAAATCTTTTGCCCACTACTCGCTGGGTTATGTGGGTGGGGGGTTTTCATTGAGATCTAAAAGTTATTTATACACTCTAGATTGATACCAGTCCTTCAGCAGCAATATGCTTGGTGAATACCTTCTTTCAGCATGCCCCTTACAGCTTTTCATCATCTTAATAGAGTCTTTGGAAGCACAGAGGGTTTTAAATTTGATGAAGCCCAATTTATCAGTCAACTCTTTTATGGATCATGCCTTTGGTGTTATATGTAGGAAGTCTGCCTAATGCAAGGTTACACAAATATTTTCTTTTAGAAAGGTTATAGTTTTCAGTACGCAGTCCATTTTGAGCTAACGTCTGTATAATGACGTGAGGTATTATTGCTGGAAGTTCCTTTAGTGCGTGTGGCTATCCAGCTGCTGTGCCATTGATTCACAGGGCTTGCCTTTCTTCTTTGCAATGCCTTTGCTCCGTTGTTAAAAATTTATGGTTTATACGCATAGGAGTTTATTTCTGGACTCTCTATTCTGTTTCACTGACCGGTTTGTCTATATGCTAAAATCACATTGCTCTAATTACTGTAGATTTGTGATAATTCTTGATATCAGCTAGTGTTACCTGTGAATAAAGAAAGTTTCACTTTTTCCTTTCCAATCTAGATTTTTTTAATTTATTTTTCTTCTGTATTTCACTGGGTATGAGTTCTAGGACAATGCTAATCAGAAGTGGTAAGGGCAGATATCCTGGTCTTATTCCTGATCTCAGGGGAAACTGTTCAGTCCTTCAGCATGATGTCACCTGCAGGCTTCCCGCAAATTCCTTTAACGGGAGTTCTCTTCTGCTTTCAGTTTGCTGAGAGCCTTATCATACATGGGTGTTGAATTTGTTAAGTGCTTTTTCCTGCATTTATTAAGGTAATTATATGACTTGTGTTCTTCAGTCCGTTAATGTAGTGAATTACATTAATTTTCAATGTTAAGCCAGCCCTAGATCCCTCTATTTGGTCACAATTTTAGCACATTCTTGGATTCAATTCACCAGAATTCTGTTTAAGATTCTTGCGTCTATATTCCTGGGGGACATCAGTTCATACTCTTCTCATAATATTTTTTATGATTTGGGCATCCAGGTGATACTAGCCTCCGAGAAAGAATTAAAAGTATTCCTTCCTTTTTATATATATATATATATATATATGTATTTGTTGTTGTTGTTTGGTTGGTTGTTTGTTTTGGAAGAGTTCACGTAGGACTGGCGTTACTGCCTCAGATTTTTGCTGGAATTCCCCAGTAAAGCCACCTGTGCCTACTTTGTGGGAAGGTTTTGTTTGGTTTGGTTTTAATTATAATTTGATTTCTTTAATACATAGGGCTATTTGAGTTATTTCTTTTTTTTTATTTCAGGTTAATGTGAAGGTACAGACAACTAGATTGCATGTTTGCATTTGTTAGGTAAAGTCCCTCTTACAAGGCATGTCCCCTACATTGTGTCCATTAATGGGAGCTCACCCAACCCCCTCCATCCTCCCCTCCTCTCCCTCATTCCCCCTCCCTGCAAGTTGATTGAATTGAGTTTTTATTCAACTTACTTCTTCTTCTTCTTCTTTTTTTTTTTTAATTAGAGACAGAGTCTCACTTTGTCGCCCTCAGTAGAGTACCATGGCATCACAGCTCACAGCAACCTACAACTCCTGGGCTTAGGCGATTCTCTTGCCTCAGCCTCCCAAGTAGCTGGGACTACAGGCACCCACCCCAACGCCCGGCCATTTTTTGTTGCAGTTTGGCCGGGGCCAGGTTCCAACCCACCACCCTCGTTGTATGGGGCCAGTGCCCTACTCACTGAGCCACAGGCGCCGCCCTCAAGTTACCTCTTCTTAAGTGAGTTTTGATAAATTTTGTCTCTAAGGCATTTGTCCATTTTATTTAAGTTGCTAAGTACATTGTCAGGAAGCTGTTTAAAGCTTCCTATCCCCTTCCTATCCTTCTAACCCTGTAGAATCCACGGTGGTGTCACCTCTCTTGTCCCTGATATTGGTCATCTGTGCATTCTCTCCTTTTTTCCTATCAGTCTGGCTAGAGGTATGTCAATTTTGTTGACCTTCTCAAAGAACCAGGTTTTGGTTTCATTAATTTTTTCATTAGAGTTTTATTTTGTCATTTTATCAGCGATTTCCCTTTTTTTCTGCTTATTTTGGAGTTAATTTGCTCTTCTCTCCCTTTCCTGATTTTGTAAGGTAGAAAGAAGGTCATTGACATGATGTCTCCTTTCTAAGGCGAGTTCAGCGCTGTAGGCTCCCAAGCTCTGCCTTGGCACAGACACACTGCAGACGCCTCCCTGAGGGCCTGTCTCTTGTCTGCCCTTCTCTGCAATCCATTTCAGCCTCTGTACCTTGGACTGAACTTGGAAATCTACACTGTGTCCAATATTGACCAGTCAGGAAAAGGAAGCCACACTGGTTGTTTCAGAGTGAGTGCAGAGAACTGGTTTGGCAGGTGCTGGGATGGTGGGAAGAGCAGGTGGCCCAGATGCCTCACATACCAGTGGGGCTGGGGGACCAGCGCCCTGGAGCAGAGAGAAAGGAGAGGCTTCTGAGGGAGTTTGGCAGAGTAGGTGCAGGGGTGTCAGACACAGCTAAGTGAGAG
The DNA here is from genome assembly GCA_963574575.1 of Galagoides demidoff. Classification (NCBI taxonomy): domain Eukaryota; kingdom Metazoa; phylum Chordata; class Mammalia; order Primates; family Galagidae; genus Galagoides; species Galagoides demidoff. The sequence goes on from CAUYQV010013619.1 coordinate 52,313, forward strand.
CAGGAACCACCTTCTGTGGCTACAGAGACAGTGAGAGAAGCTGGCAAAGGAATGGAAATCTCTCTCCACCTGTCAGTGGTGCCATACCTATTGTCCTCTGAGAAGGCTCCAGCAGTGGTGCCCAGTGCTGGTAACCATGCCTCATGCCCAGATCTTGGCTTTTAAATGCCTTTATTCTCCATAAAAGGAACTGGAGCTCCTTACAGGAGCAGCCAAGTTTCTGAGAATGGCAATTATGAGATAAAACTGGAGAATTTTGTGGTGCCACAATATGAGCATGGACAGCCCCCTGGACAGAAGAGGTGGTGTTGGCAAGAGACCCTAGAAGGGATGGGGGTGCCATCTCCCAGAATGGGGCCAATGTGTGAAGCCCCATCCAGCTTCCTGGTGGTCACACAGGGTCTGTCTCTCTCCCTGACCTCCTCCATGCAACAGTCATCCCAGTTTTGAAGGGCTAGCTATAGGAGGGGCACTCCCACCAGGGGCACAGTTTGGGAATCAGAGGTCACGACTACCCCCAACGTTTTCCACCATTGAGTCACAGGAAGGAATTGTGGTTCCTGCACTGACAGGGGTAACAGAGCCCATCCACCAAGGGGAGATGGGCAAGGAGGACAGTGCAATCCCCTCAGGGACAAAACTGAGTCCAGATGACCTCTGGGCCCTGAACAAGAATAAAAATTTTACAAACTTACTTTTTCTCTTCTTGTACATATTTATTGTGTACAGATGGTGTTTTTAAAAAGTCATACATTGCAGAATGGCTAAATTAAACTAATTAGCCCATGCATCACCTCACATACTTATCATTTTTGTTGTGAGAACTCTTAAAATCTACTCTCTCAAAAACACTCAAGGTAGGATAACACCTGTGGCTCAGTGGGTAGGGCACTGGCCTCATATACCGAGGGTGGCAGGTTCGAACCCAGCCCTGGCCAAACTGCAACAAAAAATAGCCGGGCATTGTGGCAATGGCCTGTAGTCCCAGCTACTTGGGAGGCTGAGGCAAGAGAATCGCCTAAGCCCAGGAGTTGGAGGTTGCTATGAGCTGTGACACCACGGCACTCTACTGAGGGCAATAAAGTGAGACTCTGTCTCTAAAAGCAAAACAAAACAAAACAAAAACACCCAAGGCTACAATACATTGTTATTAACTGTATTCGCTGGGGACATTAAGTCCTGTCCAACTGCAGCTTTTTACCCTTTGACCAACATCTCCGTAGCCTTGCCTCTGGGCCTAGCAGGCACCTCTCGGCTCTGCGTCCTGCCCCTGGGCCTGGCAGCCACTTCTCGGCTCTGTGCCCTGACCCTCAGCCTGGCAGCCACCTCTCGGCTCTGTGCCCTGACCCTCAGCCTGGCAGCCACCTCTCAGTTCTGCGTCCTGCCCCTCTACCTGGTAGCCACCTCTCAGTTCTGCATCTCTGAGTGCAGCCTGCAGCCCTGCCCCTTGGGCTGGCAGCTACCTCTCAGCTCTACGTCCTGCCCCTGAGCCTGCCCTCACCTTTCGACTCTGTGTCCTGCCCCTAGACCTGCCCTCACCTCCAGCCTCTGTGTCTCTGAGTGCAGCCTGATCAGATTCTGCACACAGTGAGCTCACCAGGGATTTGTCTTTCTGCACCCTCCAGGTTTACCCAGGTCATCCCAGAGGATAATGTTACTTCTCTTCAAGGCCATGTACTGTCCACTGTGTGCAGACAACATTTTCTTTATCCAGCCAGCCATCAGCAGACACTTAGATGGGGTCCCCATCTTGGCTGCTGCAGAGCTAAGCACATGTGGGAGCGCAGGCGGCCCTATGGCACTCTCATTCTGTGCCCTCAGGCTCATGCCACTAGTGGGATTGCTGGGTCACATGGTAGTTCTAGCTATAATATTTTGAGGAACCTCATACTGCTTTCCATAAGGGCTGCACCAACAAATTCTTGTCATGAATTACTTTAGATTTACCGACCAGCTGTAGAAGAGGCCATAGCCACATTCCAATACCAAGACCTGAACTGGGGCCCTACACAGAGCTCCACGGATCATTTCTTTGCCACAGAAACTTCCACCAAGGTGAAGGACCATAAGCCACAGCAGGTGTCTCGGATGGAAGGGATTTGACATGTGGAGCTGAGCGCGTTGTCAGGAGGCTGTGAGTACCCATGACAGACCCTGAAGTGACCCCAGGTAATTGAAAATTCCAGGTGCAGCTGTGGTCCCGAGGTCTGGGGGAACAGAAAATGGGGGACAGAACCCAGGCACTCAGGAGATGGGCACTCTGTGCCCCCACCAGAGCCCAGCAGGAAGCAGCAGAGAATGGGGTTTGCTCAGGGCTGAGGCAGAAGAAGGGAATCACACACCCTCCCCCTGGGAAGGGGTCCCTGGGAGGGGCCCCACAGAAACCAGCCAGCAAGGCAGGAGCCATTCTGCCCTTCCCCTAGAAATATTCCAGACAGGGAAAAACATCTTCCCTCTCTAAACTCAAGGAATACAAACTAAAGATGCTATTTTGCCCAGAAGCTTAGCAAAAAACCTTCCTCTAAATTGTTTGGGAAGGTTATGGACTAAGTTATGTCCCCCAAACTCATGAGTTAAAGCTCTAACCCCCAAAGCGATGGTGTTTGGAGATGGGACCTTGGGAGATATTAGGATCAGGTGAGGGCATGAGGGTGGGGCTCCATGATGGGATTAGTGCCCTCATAAGAAGAGACACCAGGGCTCACTTTCTCTCCATCTCACGGGGACATGGAGAAGGTGCCCTCTGCCAGCCGGAGGGAGAGTCCTTCTGAGGGATCAAGTCTGCTAAAACCCCGATCTTAAACTTCCAGCCTCCAGAACTATGAGAAACAAGCTCTGGTTTGAGCCACCCACATGCGGAGTTTTGTTATAGCCGACTGAGCTGCCCAACATAGGAGGCTGCACAGCCTGACAAGGGTTGCCAGCTCACGCCTGAGAACATCAGTATGATTCAGTGGGACTGGGTTAATGGGCAACACTAGTGACATGTGACAGCAACAAGACCCCCTGAGTCTGGAGAGCAGTGCCCCTCGCCTTGAGTCAGACCTAGTAGCACAAGCAAGGAAGCTGTGGGGAGGTGAGAGGGGAAATGCAGGGTGTGCGGTCACTGGGCCACTGAGTCTATGTGCCTCACTGCCCAGGAATGTCCCCACAGGATAGGGCAGCTGGCCCACTCATCCACTGACTCCCAGCTCCTGGCCAAGGGGACAGGGAGCCCCCAGCAACCACTGCCCTGCTTGGAGCTAAGCAGCTCCCGTGTGAGAGGCTGGCAGAGGGGCAGGGCAGGGCAGAGCAGGGCAGGGCAGAGCTGTCAGCAAACCACCTCCTGTGGCTGCAGGTGGACTCAGAGCGTACAGGGTAGCAGACTGGCATTGTGACCAGTCTCGCTCTGCACTTGTCAGGGAGATGGTAAGTCCAGTCCATCCTGCTTCAAAGTGGTGGTGGGCTGGTCTTCACTGTGCGAGTGATAAAGGAAGGTTCGTGGTACAATCTAATGCAGACTGCTACTACAGGCCCTGCGACCAAGCTTGTATTTACCATGCCCCTCTTCAACCAGCTTCCGAGATGCCCCCACCTCAACCACCATCATTGCTGCTCCACGTGGCTCACCAGTAGGGCAGCCCAGGCCTTCCTCTCCAAGGAACCCTTGCCCTGTCCCAGCCCAGGACTGCTGTGACGTCCCTGTGTTATCACTGGACCCCAGCAAGTGGCCCCTGCCCCTGTCCTGCAGAGCAATGATGATTCCTCAAGGTCTCAGACTCTGCCAGCCTTCTTTCCTCACCTGCTGCTCTAGCAAAAGGAGCAGATGGAGATGACCAGGGGAATCCCACCTCTTGGGGGAGAGGGACACTGACCACATCCACTGGTGAAAGTGCACAGGGCCACCAATGTCATTACCTAAAGCAGGTGTTGGGACATCGGTACTGGGCATGTGACCCAAGTGCTCTCAGCAGAGGGCAGTGTGAGGACCCATCCCCGTTTACAGGTAGCCTCAGCATGCCCCAGCCCCCCCACACCCCTGAACACCTCAGCAGCTCAGCAAGCCTCAAATTTGTAGATAATTGATAGCCCCTGTTTTGGCAAAAGATGCCCCCCAAGATGCCCAGAGCACCTTCTGGTTCTTGCTGTCTACATCCAGGTGCCAGCAGCATACCAGCCCAGCCTGGCCCTCTGCAGGATGTCCACAGTGAAGGTCCTTTGGGCGGCCCTGATCACTGACCCTGGCACAGGTGGTGAGTGTGCTACCATCCCTGGGAAATGCATGTGGCTTCCACCCCCGCTCTCTGCCGGAGATTAAGAACAATTTCCACAGACCAGTAGTCATGTGACAGGCGCCAGAGACCCTGCTCACCTGTTCTAAGACACCACCTCAGCTGCAGCTGCCTTCCCACGGCCCTCCGCCCCTTGCCCTGACCTGTCTGGCTGCCTCGGGGCCATTCAAGTGGAGCTACTGGGGACAAGATGGGAACTAATGTCCTTTTCTCCTCCTCTCTGAGGGTGGCAGCAGGCTGTGTGACCCAGTCAGGGTGCCAGACCCTCCAGCATCCTGTCTGGTGTTTGCCAGGAAATCAGAGCTGCTGCCCACCACCCATGTTTATCCATCATGTGCTCCGGGCCGGGAGAATATCCTCGGAGAGTCCCCAGATCCACAGGCCCTGAGACAGGCTTTCACCAAGACTCTGCTTACCCTCCTGCACACCTCGCTCCAGCAGAGGCACCACCACTCCCAGACCTCAGCAAATCTGGTCAGCATCCTTTCTCCAGGGCACAGAACATGGGACGGCCACTGCACCATCTGCTGTGGAATTGCAGGGTCACCTGCCATCCTGGGCTGGGGACCTGCTCAGGTGTGAGAGGACCAGGGCTCCCAATTTCCCACCTGGCAGCTGCCAGCTCCAGCTCTGAGCATTCGGTCCTGCAGCCCACAAGCCTCCCCGCCAAGAGCACCTGCCCCTTGGCTGCCATCCATCCCAACGCCAATACCATGGGCAACACTCTCCTGTGCTGGTCATCACACCCATCCTGCCTCCCACCCCAGTGTGGACCTTCCCACTCATGCCCTTGACCTCTGCATACACACACACCCACCACAGGGTTTTCTGCACAGAGACTCCCCCACCCCTGCCCAACCCAACACTGGGCTCCCCTCCGTACCCTCTGGGATGGCTGGGACCCCTCAGACAGACATGCCCGGGGTCTCCTCCTGCCCAACTCCAAGTCTAGTTAACAATAAACCCATCCTCCAACTGCTTCCCTCCCTCACCATGGCCTGGGGCAGAGCAGCATGTAGAGAGGGTTACTAAACAGGACAGAGGGGGACAGAGAGGGAAAAAGGGGATGAGGACAAAGGGGAAAGAGGGGACGAGGAAAGAGGGGACGAGGACAGAGGGGAAAGAGGGGGACAGAGGGGATGGGGGCATAAGGGGGATGGGGCAACAGAGGGGACAGAGGGGATAGGACAGAGAGGGAAAGAGGGGATGGGGACAGAGGGGATGGGGGGACAAAAGGGGGACAAAGGGGATGGGAAGACAGAGGGGACAAAGGGGGATAGAGGGGACAGAGGGGAAGAGAGAGAAAGAGAGGGACTGTGAGGGAAGGAGAGAGAGAAAGGGAGGGAGGGAGGGGGACAGAGAGAGGGAGGGAGAGTCTATACTTGCTGTTATGCGCTGTGGGGGTTTGACGGTGGCTCCTCAGAAACATGTCTACCTGGAACCTAGGGACTCAACTTATTTAGGAAAAGGGTCTTTCAGATGCAATTAGTTAAGAATCTCCAAATGAGGACCTTCAGGATCAGCTGGGTGGGCCCTAAATCCAGTGGCCTTTACAAGAGACAGAACAGGACATACTGCGACCGGGTAGGCATAGGAGGAGATGAATGAGCCAGGCAGGGAAGGCCTCCTCAAAAACAGCAGTGGACCAGCCCTAGGAGACACTTCAGCTACAGACTCCCAGCCCAGCCCCAGGACTGTGGGAGGGTCAGTCCTGTTGTCATAGGAGGCACACATCCACATAGCAGGGAATATCACCCTGGAGGCTACAGGACACAGCAGTGAAAGCCATGTCTGAGCAGAGGGCAGGCATGGGGGGGCCAGGCAGGAGGGATATTTGCTTTCATGCTATATTCTCTGCCTATTTGAAAACAAATGCTTTTAAATTTTAGAGTGGTGCCTGTGGCTCAGTGGGTAGGGTGCTGGCCCCATATACCAAGGGTGGCGGGTTCGAACCTGGCCCCAGCCAAACTGCAGCAAAAAATAGCCGAGTGTTATGGCAGGCACCTGTAGTCCCAGCTACTTGGGAGGCTGAGGCAAGAGAATCATCTAAGCCCAGGAGTTGGAGGTTGCTGTGAGCTGTGATGCCATAGTACTCTACAGAGGGCAATAAAGTGAGAATCTGTCTCTAAAAAAAATTTAAATAATGTTTAATAACAATCTTTACTAATATACATATGAGAAATGCTTATATGATTAAAAAAAAGGAAAATGTAGAATCTTAAAAAAAAAGTAAGGTTGGGCATGGTAGCTCATACCTGTTATCCCTGCACTCTGGAGGCTGAGGCAGGTGGATTGCTGAGCTCACAGGTATGAGACCAGCCTGAGCAAGAGTAAGACCCTGTCTCTACTAAAAATAGAAAAACTAGCCAGGCATTGTGGCAGGCACCTGTAGTCCCAGTACTCAGAAGGCTAGGCAGGAGGATCGCTTGGGCTCAAGAGTTTGAGATTGCTGTGACCTATTGATGCCACAGCACTCTACCGAGGACAACAGAGTAAGACTCTGTCTCAAAACAAAAAGAAAAAAACAAAATGAAAAGAAAATAGAGTCAAAAAATTATCTGATCTTTAGAGGAAGAACATCTTTCTAAGCACACAAGTAAGGGAAGAAATCATAAAGAAAAATGTAATCAATGTATCACCACTCCCAAATGTGTGAGCCTTCTGAGTGCTGGGCTGGGCACAGAGGTTTGAGTCCCCCAACACAACTCCTGTGGGCCCTGAAGGCAGCCCTAGGAGTGGCCCACAGGTGAGCATGCATCAGACAACTGCCTGGTTGGAAGTTTCCCCAAGGGTGCAGGTCCCGGAAGGAGGGTCCGGCCCAGTGTACTGACAACTCGGGTGACAGGAGGCTCTGACCACTTGTCTGGCTGACAGGACAGGGACAGCCACCATGGGAGCAAGCGGGTGCTCCTTGCCCTCCATGGGCTCATCGGGGGGAACATCCCAAGTCTTGGAGAGACAGGAATGCTGCCATGGGCTTGTCACCCACTCTGGGAGGGTCAGACGGTGGCTATCATTGGCACTCTGGGAAATAGCTCTGAGGCCAGCACCCCTGCCAGCCGGCACTGGCTCCTCTCTGAAGACTGCAACCCACAGAGGAGTGTGGCCACTCAACAGAGACACTGCACTTTGAGAGGACTATCTGGTCCTGAGGTGGCAGGGCCAAAGGACAGCTACTAGGCACCAAGGGCGAGATAGGCATGTCAGTGCCATGGACCACAGAGCCAGGCATGGTCAGGGCTATCCGACCCATACAGACCTGTGGATATGGCCAGGTCACCACGGTGTTCCCAGAAGGGACCGACCAAAGCTCCTGAGCACCTACAGATCTGACCAAGCAGAAAACCTCAGGTCAACGGACAAGAGTCGCTCTCCAGGCTAAGCACAGAGTCCCTGCCCTCTGCCAATTCCCAGGCTCCTCCCAGTTTCCAAGCCCAGACCCCTGGAGTCGAGGCTGGACTTATCCTGCTGATCCTCCCCAGGGACCCACAGCATTCACCGGGGTGGCTGTGCCCAGGGCCAAAGGGATGGCCAGGCCCTCCAGGCACACTGAACACAGAAGACCTGAAATGGTCCCTGAGCCCCAAGCAGATGCATGGGCAGGTGATCTTGGCATCCTGGAGCAGGCCCAATGCACAGTGGGCCCACCCTGCAGCTGTTTCCCTGGGTCCAGGGTGTACCTCAGAAAGAGACACACAGCTGTAAGCCCTTCATGCTGTCCCAACTGCAAATCTCAAAGAGCAGATGAGGACACTTGTCCCAGAGCTGAGGGCACTTTCCAAAACTCATGAGAAGCTTCTCTCTCAAGGAAATGCAAAGTGAAAGGGGCAGAGGGTTTGCCTGCCAAGGAAGCACAGGAGGATGGGACCCCAGTACCAGTGAGTTGCAGAGACCTGCACCTGAGACCCAGCTTGTGTCTTGTAAATCTTTAAGGATTTACACCTGGAGATGACCAGAGATGCCTGGAGGTCCTCCAAATGGTCAATGGTCTGGACATCCTGCCAAAAGGCCTGGGTGAGTGTGGGGCCGGGGGCTGCACCACAGAATGTTCCACAGCCTTTAAATTCATCTTCTTGGTTAGTTTCCCCAGTAAACCACTGGGCAAAAGAAGTTCCCCAGCACTCTGAGGCCAGGGCAGCTCAGGGTCACCCAGGTGCCTGTGCCCCACAAAGATGCAAACCCCGCCATGCCCACCACAGCCAGCAAGTGCTGCCCTCAACGAATCCTCACAGAGGCCACTCTGTCCTCATTTCCCTGGGAGGGAGCTGCTCTAAGTCAAAGAAGTTGAACAGTGTTTAATGAAAAGAACTGCAGTACAGAATTGTCCTCAAGAATGCTCCCAACTATGTGGACCACTACATCGGGGAGAGCGGGGAGGATAGATATTGTGAGGTAAAGTCTCTTCACCTCCTGGGGGGCAAAGAGAGAGGAATGTTTTCTCCCACATTCTGTTCTGTTTTCTCCTCCCTCCCTTTCTTCCTTTTTCTGTCTTTCTGTCTTTTTTTCTTTCTGTTTATAGAGGGCTCCCTCTGTCACCCAGTCTGGAGTACAGTGACATCATCACAGCTCAGAGCAGCTTCAAATTTCTGAGCTCAAGTGATCATCCTGCCTTAGCCTCCTGAGTAGCTAGGACCACAAGTGTCCACCACACCTGGCTAATTTTGTATTTTATTTCATTTTACTTACTTATTTATTTATTTTATTATTGGAGACAGAGTCTTACTCTATTGCCCAGGCTAGAGTGCCATGGTGTCATAGCTCACAGCAACCTCAAACTCCTGGACTCCAGGGAACCTCCTGCCTCAGCCTCCCAAGTAGCTGGGACTATAGGCTCATTATGTCACCACATCTAGCTAATTTTTCTATTTTTAGTAGGGGCAGTCTCACTGGTGCCCAGGTTGGTCTCAAACTCCTAGCCTCAAGGGATCCTCCCCAACCTCAGCCTCCCAGAATTCTGGGATCACAGGCACAAGCCACCATGCCCAGCCATGTTTTCCCGTTTCTATCATGAGCACCTGCAACTTTGTATGAAGACAACGGTCTTGGGCACCCCTGCCCCCAACTGCTGGCTTGTGAGTCAGAGGCTCCCGCGTCACTGCAGAGGGCAGGGCAGACCTGGCATCACTCACAAAGTAAAGACAGAAAGGGCCAGGCTGGCTCCAGGGTCACCATGGCCATAAATTCCTGCCCCCTGCACCTCAGGCACCGTTTAATGAGATCAAACAACACAATAAAGGAAGAGAATCATAAAGAAGGCAAATGTCAGCAGGCAGCCAGGCAGGGCCCACATCCGGTCCACCGCTGCTGCAGGGTCTTAGGCTCTGGGGGCTGGGGGCCCTCAGATTCTGGCCTGAGGTGGGTAAGACCTGGCCTTGTGTCCCAGCAGGTCTCCAGGCCACATTCCAACCTCAGCTTGGGGACATGGACACCTGGTTGCCTGGGAGGGAACTGTAGGAGGTGGGTTTGGCATGTCCTTCCAGTGACAGAGGAGTTCAGACGACCCAGACCCCTCAGCAGCCCCTTAGGGTAAGTGTGGCTCAGACCCTCCCACCTCGGACCTGTCAGGAACTGGCACCCCTGTGCTGCTGTGGGACTGTGAAGTGGTTGCTGTGGATACAGTGTGGGGGCTCCTCAAAAGCTTAAACAGAATCATCATATGATCTACCAATCCCACTTCTAGTGTACCCCAAAAGACTTGAGAGTCTTCAAAAGAAAGTTGAGAGTCTCACATTACTCGTACACCACATTCACAGCAGCTCAGAGGTGCAGACAGCACCAGGGCCACCGACAGGTGGATAGATCCACAAACATGGCCCATCCCACGACAGAACTTCACCTGGGCTTCATAGGATGGAGAGTCCCACACAGGCCGCTGTAGGCGAGCCTTGGGGACTCTGCCATGTGGAAAGAGCCAGACACACAAGGACACACACTGTTCACCCCACCGACATGGCGTAGTCAGTCAGGGAGACAGACAGCAGAGATTAGTCACCAGGGGCCGGGAGGAGCTGGGGAGGAGGCTGGTGCTTGACAGGGACAGAGCGTCAATTTAGGAAGATGAGAAAGTTCTGGAGATGGAGGGCAGTGACAGCTGCATGCACTGTGACTGTGCTTAGTGCCGCTGAGCTGTGCAGGTAAAAATGGTGAGGATTGAGCCAGGCGTGGGGGGTCACTCCTGTAATCCCAGCACTCTGGGAGGCCGAGGCAGGTAGATTGGTTAATCTCAGGAGTTCAAGACCAGCCTGAGCAAGAGCAAAACCCTATCTCTGTTAAAATAGAAAAACTAGCCAGGTGTTGTAGTCTGTAGTCCCAGCTACTCACGAGGCCAAGGCTGGAGGATCACTTGAACCCAGGAGTTTAGGGTTGCTGTGAGCTATGATATTACAGCACTCTGGAGTGGGAGACAGAGTGATACACTGTCCTCTCCCAAAAAAGAAAGAAAGAAAGTGCATATTTACCACAGCAGCAAAGATCATCATTTTCTTTTACTTCGTTCCTTTTGGAAAACGCCTCTGATCAAACTGCCCCAGTCGCTCCTTCCAGCAACCCGGCCATGCAGCCAGCTGGAGCGTGGCTCAGGGCTCTTCCTGGGAGGACAACAGAGGTGAGGGGACAGGGAGGCCACAGGTACTGGGGATGCGGGGGTTCACAATCCTGGGCCTTCTTTCCCTGTGAGTGCTGGATATGGAAAAAGCGGGAGCAGCCAGTGGGTCCCGCATACGAGCTCTCCTGAACACTGTGCAAATGCAGACAACTGCTCAGTCCTGTCATGAAAATAGCTTAGCTGAGATGGGGACCACATCTATAGTCCCAGCACTCTGGGAGGCCAAGGCAGGAAGATGGATTGAGCCTGGGAGTTTGAGACCAGCCTGGGCAACAGGAGCCAGGACAGAAGGACCTTGGCAAAGGTGAGCTGCCCGGTCCCTGGACAAAGTGCCCTCTACCTGCCTTTTCCGGGCCTCACTTTCCCTCCTAGCACTGACAGCCTCTCTAGGCTGGCACCCACTGCAGGGTGGAGTCTGTGCAGGAGGGACAGTGGGCACACACCTACAGGCCTGCAGAAGTGCAGACCGGCCACTTGCCAGCTCCTTCAAGGAGCAAACAAAAGCAACCAGTTCCCCGGAAGGGCTGACAGCTGTGGGCCAGGTGGGAGGAAAGTCCACCAGCAGGGTCAGCTGTCCGGACTGCAGCCTCGCCCGGGTTTATGGCCAGGTCCTGTTGCGGGCGTTGGTCCAAGGCCACCACCCTTCCTCCTGCCAGCATCTTCCCGGAACCAACAAGGTAGTAGGGACCAGCCCTAGGAGAGGAGACCGGCCTAGACAGGACAGAGAACCAGCCACTGGTCTTGCTGTAGGATTAGGATCATGTCACAGAGCATGGAGGGGGATAAGGCACCCCCCCATTTGGCCTCCTGGAGTCCAGGGCTGCTCAGCCACCCTCCTGCCCAGAGTGGACATGCCTGGGGAGGTGGATATGGCCAGAGGGGCTGGAGCTGGGTGCCTGTGTGGGGTGCAGTGGGTGCAGCCGCAGAGAGAGCCCCCTGCCCACCAAGCTGGTCATACAAGCTCCTACCTGTCAGAGAAGGACGTTTAGGGGGGTCTGGGGGGACCAGGACTCAAGGGAGGGCTGGGTCTGAGGATAGAGTGTTAGGACTGAGGGGGCGAGTGTGGCTTGGGTGGAAATTAGGGGCAGGAACCAACCCGGATGAGGGTCAGCACTGGGGTCTAGTTCACTCAAGGGCATTGCACAAGCCCTCCCATGGACAGGACCCCCCTACCTAGGAGCATGAGCAGCCAGGCACCTGGGCCCTGGTCAGCCAGGAGAGCCCTGCTAGCTGCTATCCATCCCTGAGTGGATACAGTCCCCAAATCCTGCCCCGACCACCCCCTTCAGGCAGCCCAGGATTCCCCAAAGGGACCAACTGCCCTCATGCCCAGCAACACAGGCCCTGGGCTATAGAGGGGGCTGCAGACATCCCGGCCTGGTCAAGCAGCCTCTCCTGGTTCTGCCCCAGGTGAGGCCTAGTACACAGAGGTAAAGGACCTGGCCTGCCTCTCCACCTGCTCTGCCCCTGCGGCTCCTGCAATAGCTCCACCAGGCAGCAGGATGGGGACTCCAAAGAGCTGGGACTGGATGAAGGGAGGGGAGGGAAGGGGAAATAGCTGGCAGGACCCCAGGGCTGTGTGCCTCTGGAGAGTCTGGGGACCACAAGCCCTCACTGACCCTTCAGCGCCGGCCCACCATTTGCTCTGCATACAGCTGGTGCTCAGAAGAGCTTGCCACTGCTAGAGGGCAAGCCCACCAGACATTGCTGGGGTCCTGACCCTTGCCTATGCCCTCAGCTGCCAAGGAGAAGGTCAGGCCCTGTTTTGGCATCAAGGGGGGTCCACCCAGAGCAGCTCTATTTCCAGGGCTGGGACAGTGCAGTGACGGGGGAGGTGGCCAAGACCCCGGCCTGAGGCTCTGCGCCTGTGGCTCAAGTGGCTAAGGCGCCAGCCACATACACCTAAGGTGGCAGGTTAGAATCCAGCCTGGACCCACCAAACAACAATGACGGCTGCAACCAAAAAATAGCCAGGCCTTGTGGCGGGCACCTGTGGTCCCAGCTACTTGGGAGGCTGAGGCAGGAGACTCGCTTGAGCCCCAGAGTTGGAGGTTGCTATAAGCTGTGAAGCCATGGCACTCTACCCAGGGGGATAGCTTTAGGCTCTGTCTCAAAAGAAAAAAAAAGACCCCGGCCTGAGTGAGGTCAGCTCCACCACCACACATGATGCCTGGGGAATCGTGAGGTCTGTGCCTGCTAGGGGTCCATGCTGGCCTCACCCCATGACCCGCCCACCCCGAGCCCTGGCCTGAGGGACACTGTGGGGAGAGAATGTTCCATGGAGCCCTAGGGTCACAAGAAGCTGTCAAGGAGCCCTGTCCTCAGTGCTAGGACCCAAACAGGGGGGTGAGGGGTGGGGGCAGTAGCCAGACATTGGGGGCCTATCTAGGAGCCATTGAGAAGCCCAGAGGGCTATCCAGGGCTGGGGCAGAGCTGACCTCCCCAGAGCCTCATTGTCCCTGGAAACCCCCAGACTCACCTGGGCACTGGATAACATGCAGAGTCCTGGGCCCAGGGCCCTGAGTGGGTACCTGGGACTCCATGTCTGGCTGGAACCCCGGCCTCACTACAGAAATCTAGACGCCTAGTCTGCTACCATGTCAGGCCTGGGGGCCCAGCAGAAGCAGGCAGCACTACCTCGCCCCCTCAAAGGGGTCACAGGAGGGTGATGTCAGCTCGTACAGGGCCTCTGGGCAGAGCACTTGGACAGGACTTAAGGCCACCATCAGGTCTGGGGTGGGGACAAGACCCAGGGGAGCCCCAGGGGAGCAGATAAATGGGTTGAGATGATATTGGGGGATGAGGGTCTGATGCCTGCAGCCTCCAAGACAGGTGCCAGGAGGCCCCAGCCCTGAGTTGTTGGAGTGCAACCACCAAGGGTGGAGGCCTGAAGCATCCCGGCCAGGCTTTGCAGCTGCGGAGGTACCTTGTGTCCAGGGTGCTACCTCTTCTCAAAAGGATAGGAAGCCAAGGAGAGAAGATCCCTTGAGCTCAGGAGTTCAAGACCAGCCTGAGCACGAGTAAGACCCCTTGTCTACTAAAAGTAAAAAAAATCAGCTGAGCGTTATGGCGGGTACCTGTAGTCCCAGCTACTTGGAAGGCTGAGCAAGAAGATCGCTTGAGCCAGGAAGTTTGAAGTTGCTGTGAACTAAAATGATGCCAGGGAAGTCTACCAAGAGTAGAGTGAGACTGTGTCTCAAATTTAAAAAAAAAAAAAAAAAAGGACAAGACAGAAGGACAGGATCCAGCCTCACCAGGGAGGCTGATCCCCCAGGTGAGTCTCTGGGAACTCTTCCCTGGGTCCCCTTGAGACCACCTCCTGAGAGGTATGTGGAGAGCTAGGCAGCTGGGGCCACTGGCCCACATGTCACCTCACCTCTGCCCAGCTCTGGGTTCCCTCAGGCAGCTGCAGGCAACCCAAAGACCTGTCCCACCTGCCCCTGGGTACTCAGGAGCTCCTGCCAGGCCCCAGGCCAGGGTGACCCCATGGAAGGTTTCAGAGGAGGGTGGCACCCCAAAGTGCCATGGCCCACCAGCAGGTGGCGCCTGGCATCTGCTCTGTCCCAGTGGAGGGCTGGGTGTCCCAGTGTAGGGCTGGGTATCCCAGTGTGTGGGGCCAGCTCCAGAGACTGCCAGGTGGAGGGAGCTGGCAAGCTCACAGTCTGTTTCATTGTGGGACCTCTGGAACCGGCAAGACTAGTTTTGCACAATGGAAACCTGGGAGGAGGTGCTGGCTGGGGCCCTGCCTGTGGGGTGGCGAGGCTGTGTAGGAGTGCTGGGGCTCCCAAGCCACACACGTGGACGCTACAGTGCAGAACGTGTACAGCAGGCACGCCATGCATGAGGTGGGCTGTGGGCCTGTGCACCAGTGTGTGGCAAGGAGCCTGGTGAGCACGGGCACCCACCCTCCAGGCTAGGGAGGCTGTCTGCGGGACCACTGGCCTGCTCTGAGGCTCCTGTGTGGAGATGGGGCAGCAGGCCCCATGGCCCCTGCCTCATTCCGTGGCTCCCCTTGTCCCCCACAAAGATGGGTGTTCAGCCTCACCATCCGCAAAACACACTGGTCGGATGACGCCCCTGTATGGCCTGTGGTGGACACTGTGTGTGGGTAGTAGGGTACCAGGTCTGTGTCCGGCATGGGGTTGGGGTGCCCACTCCTCCACTTCCTCCCTGCAAGACCTCAGGCAGGTCACTCCCCTGTGCACAGGGGTTCCTCCCTGCAAGGTGATGGTAGCCATAGAGTGGCCCAATAAAACCACAATGGTGGGAAGCCTCTGGCTACCCTCATGCACACCAGGGCCCTTTTGTTCTCTAGGCCAAGGGCTCTGTCCCCAGCTGACCAGCTTACCCTGGCTCTGTAACCGCCAGACCCTCCCAGCCTGGCCCCTCTGGCCCACATCCAGTTGCGGTTCTCCTATCTGGGCCCCTCTCCACCTTCTGCTCCTGAGTTTTGCTCTGAGAAGCAGCAGAAAGGCCTGGTGGCCGACCCTCCCTCACTAAAGCCATCCCATTCCTCAGCCAGGCAGAGGGTCCCACCTGAGGCCCAGAAGAAGGTGGAGGGGCCCACACCAGTGGCTGCCCCCAGATGTAGTCATGAGCACCAGGCTCATGGATCACCACCTGGTGCTCTGATCGGTAGCGGTAGGGCCTTGTCTATCCCCCAGGGCCCTGATCATGGCCAGCCTGTGGAATTTCATTTCCTACCATCTAAGGAGAGCCTCAGATGTCCCATGTCCTTCAGAGGGTCCTTGCTGGGCAGCTGGTTGCTGCTACCACAGTGGTGACTGCCCAGGATCCCAGAATCCCAGAGCTGGGCCTGGGCCGGGGGGTCAGCGAGGGGTCCTGCTACAGGGACTCACATCCCTTTGTGGCCATGCACACAGGCCCTAAGGAAGCATTGTGGCTGTGGACCAGCGGATCAAGACACTGGCCAAGTGGGAGAGTCCACATGGATGTGTGCAGGCTCTAGTCTCAGGCCCCAGGGTGTCTTGCACAGCCAGCCCAGATGGGCAGGTGACCAGCACAGGCTCAGGCTGTGAGTGCCCCACAAGGCTGTGGCACCCAGGGACCAGGGCCCAAGGAAGGAAGCCAGGTTGGCCCTGGCTCGGAGGCCCCTGAACTCCATCCCAGCCCTCTTGGGACAAACTCATCTGTTTGGTGACAGCTGCCCCGGGTATTTGATGTAGAATGGAGGCTTGGGAGGAGCAGCCTTGCCCATCACTCCCCTCTGGGGGTGAATGTACAGTGAGGTTCCCAAAACAGAGTCCTAATGAGCAGAGGGATTCCTGAACCACGTCTGTGGCAACAAGGCTGAGTGCCAAAGCAGGCAAGTAGTACTGTTGAAGTGTGCACCAAGTTCGAATGCTGGAGTCCTAAGGACCTCAGAATTGACCTCAGAAAGGGGTCATTCAAACGTCATTAGTTAAGATAAGGTCACTAGGGTGTGTCCTTATTCCAAATGACTGGTATTCTCATGAAAAGGGGACATTTGGCCACACTCACATGGAGACAAGGCCGCGTGAGCATGAAGGCAGAGGTCAGTGTGAGTAGCTGACTAGCCAACGAGCACCCAAGACCTGCCTGGACTGGGTCCCCCACAGTCTGGTGGTCAAGACCTGCCTGGACTGGGTCCCCCACAGCCTGGTGGTCAAGACCTGCCTGGATTGGTCCCTCACAGCCTGGTGGCACCCAGACCCAGACTCCCAGGAGTTTGCGAGCCTCGATTTCTTGGTTATATAGCCCAGGGTAGGGCCTGAGAAGTTGAGAGAGGCCACCTGCATCTCATATCTCGCATCTCAGGAGCAAAGACCAGGGCAAGGGCTTAAGGGTACTGGGTGTGGGAGGGCTCCACGCTCATCTTCCTGCCGCACTTCTCCATTTCTCCACATTTTATTTCATGACTATATACCACTTTTTAATTTTTTTTTAATTAATCAAGATTCCATCTCATCAAGAACTTCCATTTTCAGCAAAGAGAGCATCAGAGACTGGATTTAGCAAGTAAAAGGTAAGACAAAATATGAGTGATAAAAGTTGTCAAGACATTGGCCATCAGGTAACCAGAACAGAGGTCCCAGAGCGATGGAGGCTTGGTCCATTTTGGCCACAATAGCAAAATGCTATGAAGCAGGTAGCTGATAAACAACAGAAACTTGTTTCTCATAGTTCTGGAGTCTGGAAACCCAAGATCCAGGTCCCAGCAGACTCCATGTCCAGCAAGGGCCACGTCCTGGTGCAGAGATGGTGCCTTCTCTGGGTCCTCACATGGTGGACAGGGCCAGGGAGCTCTCTGGGCACTACTCTCATTCAGGAGGGCCCCATCTGTGACCTAGTCACCTCCCAAAGTTCCCGCCTCCTAATACACCTTGGGGGCTAGGATTTCAACATATGAATTTAGGGAGACAGATGTTCAGCCCATAGCAGACAGGAAACACATTAGGGGAGCCCTGTGTGTCTCGGTCACCCCTTCAAGACTTGCCAGAACAATGAGCCAAGAAGGGCAACCCAAGAGAAGCTCAGCATAGAGCCCAGGAGACCAAGGGAGCTGGACAGGGGACAGCCTCACAGGCAAAGCCTGGACACTGTGGAAGGTCCCTGGGAGTAGTCAGCATATGTGTGGAGGGGCTGGGAAGGAATTGCCCGCAAGGATTGGAGGGGACAGCAGCTGGAACACTCCCAAGGCTGGGAACACCTTTCCCACCAGCAACACCAAGAAATGGCACAACTCATAAGCCCCGGTGCAACAAGCAGGGTGCTCCCCAGGCACCATCTGCCCTGGACCGGGCACACTACAATCCCACCCAACACGTCACAAAAGTGAGCCCCAAAGAACTGTTTCTAGCACCTCCACTGTGTTCTGGACAAAGCTCCAGAACATTTATAGGAACATAAACATATCCAGCACCCAGCAAGGTAAAATTCACAGTATTTGGCATTCATTCAAAGAGTATCAGGCAGGAAAAAGGGAAAGGATAATTCCACCCATAATGAGGAGAAAAATCAATTAATTGAAACCAACAAAAAATCAAAGCAGATGTTAGAATTAGCAGACAAGGACATTAAAACAGTTGTTAACAGCTGTATTCCATGTGATGAGAACCTATGTGTACAGGAAAGATTGTATATTAAGCAGAGACAGAGAAGATGTAAAAAAAAAAAAAAGAGAGACACAAATTAAACTTCTAGAGATAAAAGGCAGGCCAATTCAGGAGGATCCCTGGAGGGCAGGAGTTTTAGACCAGCCTGGGGAACACACATAGCAAGACCCTGTCTCTACAACAAAAAAAAAATTAAAATTTGCTGAGCTTGGTCCACATCCATAGTCCCAGCTACTCAGTATGCTGAGACAGGGGGATGGTTTGTATCCAGAAGATCAAGGTTGCAATAGGCTATGATCATACCACTACACCACAACCTGGGCAAAAAAAGAGAAAGAAAGCCCAGGCTCAATGAATGGCTCATGCCTATAATCCCAGCACTCTGGGAGGCCAAAATGGGCAGATGGCCTGAGTTCAGGAGTTCAAGATCAGCCTAAGCAAGAGCAAGACCCTGTCTCTAAAAATAGCTGGGCACTGTGGCAGGCACCTATAGTCCCAGCTACTCAGGAGGCTAAGGCAAGAGAATCACTGGAGCCCAAGAGTTTGAGGTTACTATGAGGTGTGATGCCACAGTACTCTAATGAGGGCAACAAAATGAGACTCTGTCTCAAAAAAAAAAAAAAAAAAAAAAAAGGAATCACCTAACTCCAGTAAGATTAGCCCATATCACAAAATCCCCAAACCAGAGATGCTGGTGTGGATATGGAGAAAAGGGAACACTTATACACTGTTGGTGGGAATGCAAACTAATACGTTCCTTTTGGAAAGACGTCTGGAGAACACTTAGAGAACTAAATATTGACTTGCCATTCGATCCTACAATTCCTTTATTAGGTATATACCCAGAAGATCAAAAATCACATTATAATAAAGATATTTGTATCAGAATGTTTATTGTAGCCCAATTTATAATTGCCAGGTCATAGAAGAAGCCCAAGTGCCCATTGATCCACAAAGGGATCAATAAACTGTGGTATATGTACACCATGGAATACTATGCAGCCATAAAGAAAGATGGAGACTTTACCTCCTTCATGTTTACATGGATGGAACTGGAAAATGTTCTTCTTAGCAAAGTATCACAAGAATGGAAGAAAAAGTATACAATGTACACAGCCCTATTA
>CAUYQV010013620.1:0-19111 GCA_963574575.1 Galagoides demidoff
CTTGAGCCCAGGAGTTGGAGGTTGCTATGAGCTGTGATGCCATGGCACTCTACCCAGGGGGATAGCTTGAGGCTCTGTCTCAAAAAAAAAAAAAAAAGAACTCCATCCCTGCCGGGTGAGGTGGCTCACAACTAATCCTAGTACTCTGGGAGGCAGAGGCAGAAAAATTACTTGAGGTCAGAAGTTCAAGACCAGCCTGAGCAAAGCAAGACCTGTCCCTACTAAAAATAGAAAAATGAGACATGTGTGGTGGTGCTCACTTGTAGTCCAGCTACTTGGGAGGCTGAGGCCAGGATTGAGCCCAGGAGTTTGAGGTTTTTGTGAGCTAGACTATGGCCATGGTACTCTAAAGCTCAGGTGGCACAGTGAGTCTGTGTCAAGAAAGAAAGAAGGAAAGAGACAGAGAGAGAGAAAGAAAGAACTCCATCCCATTTATAATTACAAAATAAATAAAATAAAATACCTAGGGATATATTTAACCAAGGAGGTGAAAGATCTCTACAAAGGAACCACAAAACTCTGCTGAAGGAAACCATGGATGACACAGTTAAGTGGAAAAACATCCCATGCTCATGGACTGGAAGAATCAGTATTGGTAAAATGACTGTCTTGCCCAAAGCAATCTAGAAATTCCTATCAAAACAATTATCTTTTTTTCACAGAATTAGCAAAAAATAATCATAAAATGCATGTGGAACCAAAAAGGAGCCCACCATCCAAAGCACCCTAAGCAAAAGGAGCAAAACTGGAGTCATCACATCCCCAACTTCAAATCATATGACAAAGCTACTGGAACCCAAACAGCATGGCACTGACAGGAAAGTTTCAAGGACTGATCAAGGAACAGAATAGAGAACCCCAAACAAAGCCATACACCTACAACCCAGTCATCGTCAACAAAGTGGATAATTATATACACTGGGAAAAGGACATCCTATTCAGTAAATGATGCGGGAAAATTGGACAGCCACGTGTAGAGGAATGAAACTGGATCCCTGTCTCTCACCACATACAAAAATCACTCACTATGGATTAAAGGCTTAGCCATAAGACCTAACACTGTAAAAATTCTAGAAGAAACCTGAGAAAGACTCTTCTGGACACTGGCCTAGGCCAAGAATTTATGACTAAGACCCCAAAAGCAAATGCAACAAAACCAAAAATGAATAAGTTAAATAATTAAAAAGATTCTGCATAGCAAAAGAAATAACTGAGAGGAAGTAAATAGACAACCTATAGAATCGGAGAAAATATTCACAAAGTATGTGTCCAACAAAGACTAATATCCAGAATCTACAAGGAACAAGTCAGTTAAAAAATACAAATAGCTCCATGAAAAAGTGGGCAAATGGCATGACCGGACATATTACGGAAGTAGACATACAATGTCCAAGAAACATATGGGAAAATGCTAAGCATCACCAAGAATCAAGGAAATGCAAATTTAAACCACACTGAGATGTGATTTTCCCCTACCTCATCCCAGTCAGAATGATCATTATTAAAAAGTCAAAAAGTGAAGTAATAGATGTTGGTGCAGGTGTGATAAGAAGGGAACACTTATCCACTGTTGGCGGCATATAAATGAGCACAACATCTATAGAAAATAGGTTGGAGATTTCTCAGAGAATCAAACGTAGACATACTATTCAATCCAGCAATCCCACTGCTGGGTATCTAACCAAAGGAAGAGAATTCATTACATCATAAAAACACCTGCACTCACAAGTTTATTACAGCACAATCCAGAATTGTAAAGATGTGGAATCAACCAAACCAAACCAGCTTTGATTCTGAGTAGAATTTCTTCAAATGCATAGATTGATTTGCATGAAGCCCACACCTTAACCAGACTGAGTTGTCCAATCAATAAACATAGTTTATCTCTAGATTTGTTCAAATCTCCTCTCATTTCTATCAGGTATGGTATACAGTTCAGGTCTTATCCATATTTGGGGAAATATATCCCTAAATGTTTCATATTTCTCATGTTCTGTTAAATATATTGTTCATCTACTTTCAAATTGATCAATTTTTTTTAGTATTGACTCTGCATCCTCTTTGCTAGGCAAAATGTTAAAATTCTGAACACGATTTTCAAATTTTCTTATATAATTATCTTTTCACAGAACATAAAAGACATGATGAGGAATTTATGTTCAATTTTGAGGCATTCTGCAATTGCACATTCCTTCAAACAATACCTATCTATCCTTTTTTAGTAAAATATTTCATCCAGTTATTTCAGTCTCACAGCACAACTTGAGGTAGACCAGGGGTACCCATCCGATGTTATACATAAGGACACGGAAGCACAAAGGGGTTAAGGAACATACTTGCTCAATCTTACAGAAATTAAACAGTAGAGCTGTCCTCCAGTGATCTTCAGACCCAAATCCCAGTGTTTTTTCCGTAGGGATGTGGCCCACACCAGCTCCATCTCCATTATCCATATTCATGCCGGGATCCAGTCCCACCTCCCTCCAGCCCTCTGGTGTCTTTGAGATGTTTTTTTCTTTATTCACCTGTGCTAAGGACTGAGGCATTCGGTGTAGTTAAAAAAAAAAAAAAAGCATGCTTTTTTCCTCACGTGGCGCACGTCTGGCATGGGTCAGCAGTTGAGCAATACTCTCCTTCCAATTTTTGCCTGGGGCTTCACTTGGGCGGGAAGCTTGTTTGGTCATAAAAAGAACCTCCGAGCGAGTGCCCTGCGACCCATGGGCTCGTCAACAGCCACCTCCTCCCGGGTGGTTAAATACCCTTGACACGACTACTCAGATCTTGCCAAAACTGCATCCATCTCCCCATTTACAGAAATAGAAAATGTAAGTTTATGTTGTTTGATTGCATGCCATAAACCTTTTGGGTTTCCCTTTCTATAAGACATTGGGGGCAGGGTGAACGTCAGTGACTGTCATTTGAAAGTGTGGTCTGTGTGTGTACTTCCACTTAAATAAACCACAACACACCGTGTGCCCTGTCATTCCACAGGGATGTCACCAGGGAGCCATTTTCCAGGCCTGCTAACCTCCAGCCCTGGCTAGGAGCTTCAGTTTCTTCTTCCAGAAAATGAGAGACGCTGCTATTACTCCGTGACGAGCGTAAACGGCTGAACTTTTCTCCTGGAAAAAAAAAAAAAGACCCCAGAAATACTCCTGTATCTGGAGGCAGGAAAACCTCCTTTGTTCACTCTCTTCCTGAGCATGAGAGGTTTAATGCGACTGAGCCTTTCTACCCTGCACTGTGCCCCCCACCTGTCCCCACGTGCTCCCACCCTCCACACTTACATGATGGTGCAGGAAGCAAGAGCACTAACGGCCATTTTTGGGGGTGACAGTGGCTCCGTGAAGCTGAAAATAGCCAACATATTTTCTCCCATAGGTTCCTGACAGGTGCTAACAGTAAGCTTTTCACTTCTCAGAAAAATACAGGTGTCAAGCCGTGTAACCCCAGGAAAAATCACTTTACCTCTCTAAGTCTCAAACTGTAAAACGAGAACGTTGAACTGGCTGCTCTCTGAGGTCCCCGGGCAGTTTAATATTCTGTGACTGCTCCAGGATTCACTTGCAGTACAGCAAGCGCTGCTCTTTGCCAGAGAGTCTGCTCAACAAAGGCTGAAGGAGCTGGCTCCTGAGCAGCGCCATGTTGGGGTTCAGGGCCTTCCTGTTCGATGTGAGATTTGCACTTGGCTTTAATAAAAATAAATACGTGCTAATGATTCACAAAGACGGCTTTATTTACTGAGGTCACTGATGCCACAGAGCTGCCCCTCTCTGCGGAGGGAGGGGTACCCAGACAGCAGCCAAATTTGTAGTGAAGACACTATTCCACCCCATTGTCCCCAGTCCCAATCATGCCAGCCCCAGGAGCCCGTGGTGCAGCACAGCAGGCCTGGGGCTCTCCCACCACCCCAGGCCCCTGTGTCCTCCTCCTGGTGTCCCTGCAGACCCCAGCTCCACCTGATCACACACAGGCTCAGTTCGTTGCTCCTGGTCACTTAATGGCATCGTTAGAAGGACTTACTGGACACCTTCAGCTTCTAAACCTTCTCTTCAGTCCTGCTCAGCGCTCTCAGGGAGGGACCACACAAACTTCCCTGTCTTTCTCTGAGGCCTCCCTGTCCAATGGACATGCCCACCGCCGCGGGCTGCATTACAGGCTCAGCTGGCCACTGTGCAGAGCCCTCTTGACTCCCAGCAGTCACGCACCAGACTTCCCAGAGGCTCTGGCGACTGCGGTCTTCCCTCAAACCCTCACTTTTCTCTGCAGCCGGAATCTGACGGGCTGCACTTCCTCTCAGGCTCCCACTCCCTGCTCACTGCATTCTCCCCCGTGCCTGCCACCTGCTTGGGTGAGTGCGTAGGTCACCCCCACTGTAACCCCCTGCACTTGTACTGCCAATCCCCATGAGTACCCGGACATATCTTTCCAAGTACGTCCTGTCTTTCCGCAGAGAATCCTATGGGAACACCAGAGCCCCCTGCTCACCCCTGAACCAACTCCCTCCCAGCCAACCTGCCTCTCTTGTTACCAAGGATCTTGTGTCCTGGCGCCATCCTTTGTTTGCTTATCTGAGCTGGTCATCCCGCCCTGAGCTACCTCCCTGACATCCCTTGCAGCTGGTCACCAAGCTCAGCTGGTTTCATCTCCATCTTGTCATCTTCACTGGTCCTGTGGCCAGATCCTGACCTAAGGCCTGCATCCTCTCCACTTGTGGCCTCTGTTACCTCACTAACACCTTTGCTGTCAAGCTCTCCCCTGGCCACTTCACCTTCTATCCTGCCATCAGAGTTCTAAAGAGTGTCCAAAAGTCACCAACTATGGGGAAAATGTGAAATTGTAGCTAAATGTACCTTTACTTATAAAATATTCATTACAAAACTTTACAAAGAAGCAGCTAACATGTAGAAAATATTTTGTAAATATGTATGGCGACTTTAGGGGCAACTTTCGGGAACCCTGTATTTCTTGAATTTAAGCCCAACCTTTTACTTCCAAGCTAAAATATTTTGATGGTTTCCCAATTCCTATTTGGTTTTGCTACAATGGGACACATGATGCTTAAAATGCACATAATGGTAGAAATATCTCTACCAACACCTGCACACCCATCCCTCACTCCCTCTCACATGATGGCTGGAGCCCTGTGTCCTCAGCGCTCTTGTTGAGTCTAACTGCAGGGCCACTGCCCATGCCACAGCTGGTGTCCAGGTGTGCTGTGCACTCCTGTGATGTATGATGAGGCCTGTGTGCCCAACTCTCTCCTACCTCTGCCTCCTTCTGAGAACTGACCCACAGAGCTTGGGGCTTACCAAGAGCAGACACCTCTCCGTCCTCCTGCTGCTTCTGTATCTCTAAGCTACGGGTGGTGTTTCTTTATCTATGTTGCATAAGTAGTATCATACTGTATAGATTTTAATCCATCTTTTTTCTCTCTTTTTTTTGTGTGTGTACAGCGTCTCACTCTGTTACCCAGATGGGAATGAAGCTGTTCAGTCATAGCTCATTGAAACTTCTAATTCCTGGGCTCAAGAAATCCTCCTGCCTCTGCCTCTGCCTCCTGAATACCTAGGAATACAGATATACACCACCATACACAGATGGTGTATGTCACAGATAATTTTTTTATTTTTATTTTGTAGACATGGGGTCTTGCTATGTTGCTCAGGCTGGTCTTGAACTGCCGGCCTCAAACAATCCTCCCACCTTGGCCTCCAAAGTTAGGGGATTATAGGCCTGAGCCACTGTGTTCA
Source organism: Galagoides demidoff (assembly GCA_963574575.1). Classification (NCBI taxonomy): domain Eukaryota; kingdom Metazoa; phylum Chordata; class Mammalia; order Primates; family Galagidae; genus Galagoides; species Galagoides demidoff. The sequence continues at coordinate 5,754 of CAUYQV010013620.1, forward strand.
GACCTTTGTTCTTTTCAACATTGTGAAGTTATACATATTTTGTTCATGTTCATTGCTATGCAGACTTCTATTGTATGACTGTAATAATTTTCTCATTATTCAGGCGATTTCTTTTTTTTTTATTACAAATAATATCACCATAAACACTCTTGTGTATACCTCTGTTTGTATAAACATGCTGGGGTGTTAAGAGTGGAGTCTCTGAGATGGTTTTCCAACATGATTGTGGTCATTTTCGTCCTCACCAGCAGGCTCTGAAAATTCCCCTTCACTGTCACTTGGCGTTACCAGGCTTCTTAGCATTTGTAGCCTGTTAGTCTCTGAGTTTTTCTAATTTTCAGGGAGGTCAAACTTCTCTTCCTGTTTCTTTCCTCTCCATTGATTTGACAATTTGAATTTTTGTCTGTTTTTTAAAAATAAGTTCCTATTTTCACTGACCCTTTGTAAGTCTTCATCTAGATTCTAATACTTTATCAGATAGATGTACTATAATAACTCTTCCATCTGGGGCCTATTTAAGTTTGCTTAGTCATCTGATAAAGTCAAGTTTTGATTATAATGTAATTTTATGTACCAACCTTTCCCCCATCTCAGTCCAGGGCAGAAGAGTTAAGGGCAAAACAACATCCCGGTCAGGGGCTGAGGAGTCTGACAACATTGACCAGGAGACTGGGCTGGACTAGACCCAGGGGCTTGGGGATCCAGCCGGGAGTTGACATAAACAATCCGCAGGCAGAAGCTCTCTGAGGGTGCTGGGGCTGCTAACCACAGGCAAGCACTGGCTTTGTGGCTCAGCACCTGTGGCTCAAAGGGCTAAGGCACCAGCCACATACACCTGAGCTGGCGGGTTCGAATCCAGCCTGGGCCAGCCAAACAACAATGATGGCTGCAACCAAAAAATGGCCAGGGGTTATGGCAGGCACCTGTAGTCCCAGCTACTTGGGAGGCAGAAGCAGGAGACTCGCTTGAGCCCAGGAGTTGGAGGTTGCTGTGAGCTGTGATGCCACCATACTCTATCCATGGTGGCAGCTTGAGGCTCTGTCTCAAAAAAAAAAAAAAAAAAAAAACTGGCTTTGATCAGCTGGTCAGCTGTCTCTGCCACCTTGCTGGAACTTTGGTTAATAATTATATCATTTACATTGTAGTTTTAAAACTTCTCCGCCCTTGAAATCACTGTGAAGGTTCTGAGACAGCCATAAAGTAGAAAAATGGGTGGGACCCCCGTTCTAGGAATTACTACCCAAATTCTTAGTAAAAGCCAAACCCCAGGCCTCAACTATTCCTCTCTTCAATTAGTAAGACCCAAACCACCTCCTTCTGGTGCTGCCCTCCCCTCCGAGGGTGTCCTCCCGGTTCAGTTACTGTTCAGCAGATGTGGTGGGTCACAGTCAATTCTTTTCCTGATTGCCACCAAGAACTTGGGAAAACTTCCACTCAGAGGCCATTAACAAAAATGCATTTTAACTTCGGGAGGCAGAGGTGGGAGGATGGCTTCATGCAAAAGTTCACTGTTGCTAGAAGAAAAAAAACAAAAGAAAAATCCACTTAGCCAGGTGCACGTTTGAGCCCAGGGCTGTAGGGAGCTGTGATGACATTACAGACTCCAGCTTGAGCCCCAGAGTGAGACCCTGTGCGAAGGAAGGCGGGAAGGAAGGAAAGGAGGGGAAGAAAGGGGACGGGAAGAGAAGGCGGAAGGAAAGCATTTTAGAGGATCCATCAAACAGGGAGGCCCCTGGGGGAGTGCGAGGGGACCGCGGCGAGCCCACCCGCAGAGAGAGAAAGCAGGCGGGGAGAGGAGGCGGCGCCGCGCGGACCCAGCCAAGATGGGTGCGCCGGGGTCCGCACCCTCCGGGAGCCGCCAGCCCTGGGCCCCGCCGCCCCGCGCCCTCCCGGCGCCCGCTGGCCACCTGCCGCACCCTCGCGCCCGGCCCAGCTTGGGCTACCCGAGTACCTCCCCACCGGAGGGGAAGAGGGAAAGGACGTCAGGGGAGTGGGGACCTGAAGGACAGCGGGGGACCGGGCAGTCCCGGCGCCGCCTCCCGGAGCAGCGCGCGGCGCATTCCTGGTGCCGGCCCGACCCCCAGCGGAGACAGGAGGAATCGGGCTCAGCGCGGGCAGGAGGGCTTTGCTGAGCGCCCAGGAGGCGGTTGTTTTTAATTACTAATATTACTTTTTTCTTTCTTTTTCTTTTTTTTTTTTTTTTAACAGTTTTAGATTTACAGAAAATTTAAGTAGCTACCCAAGTTTCCCCAATTAATACAGGCTTCTGTGAGCGTTACCATTTAGTACCATTAAGGAACCACTTTGAAAAATATTATTTAAATCACCCATTTATAATGAAATAGCAGAAACACAGGTTCATTTCTGTGGACATAAAATTAAGGCAGAATAACCATGACAGCATGTACGTAAACTTACTCTTCACTGACTGCTCCTTAGTGTAACATCTGTTTCAAAACTGACAGAGGATCACGACCTGTGGCGCAAGGTGCTTAGCACACACCAACATTTGTTCAACACTATTTGGCTCTTGCTTCCCTAGAAATGCAGACCCAAATTATATTTATTTCATAATTTTCTTGATACTGTAATGTACTTACTGCTCCCAGAGGTAGGTCTTGGCAGTAGCATACTTTTGGACACACTGCCTGTACCAAAGCAGAGTTTTAACGTCAAATGGTGTAACTTTCTATGGCATCTGGTATCTCTCCAGGACCTGTTCTGAAGAGTGACACCACAGAGTGAGAATCCCAGGAGTCCAGAGTCTAAAGGTCGGGAGGCCAGATCTTTCAAGGTCATCGACTAGTTGTGTGCTAAGCCACTTACCTTTTCTGAGGCTGAGTTTGTTCATCTACTTAGAGTAAATGATTGCTAATGTTCCCTCTGGTTCTGACACTAATGATTCTGTGATTTTGGAGGCTTGCCTTTGAGACACAGGAAACTGGTGCATGGCAAACTGCAGAAGTCAGCATCTGCCCAATCTCCCCCTGCAGGCTGCGGGGCGGGGGTGGCGGAGATTAAAACTTTCATGGTCTCACCTGGGAGCTGAAACAAACTTCAGAGCAGCATGTAGGAAATTAGACGCCATTCAGATTACTGTGACACCAGTGTGATGAACCTGTGTGTTGATTGGTTGGGCTGGACACATTTGGTAACAGAAATAAGTATAAATAAAGCAAAATGAAAATTTTTCAATGAAAACTTCAGGGTCTAAAATAAGACAACTGCTACTATTTGGGGACAATTAACACCAACAGTTCCAGGGTACCATGAAAGCCTGACCAGGCACTGGTGGCCAAGAGCTCATCCTTGGAAGCAGGACCTGCCAGTCAGAGTTGGGACCCCCAGGGCTGAAGACTCTTCCCTGCCTTGTTTCCTGCCTCTGCAATGAGGGGCAGTTGTGAGTTATAAAGGTGCAACTCGAGTCCCACAGGAGTACCGAGCACACAGCCAGCCTCGGGTGGAGGTCAGCCCCTGGTCTGCCTACCAGACGCGCTTTCTAAGCCTGGAGTTCCTCAGCTCTGCCTGGCACACCGGCCCTGCCTTCCCACCTTCCTTGCCTCCTCCCCAGCACCCCTCTGAGGCTTACTTGGCTCCCCCTCTCCAAAAGTCCTCATCAGTCCAGGACTACAAGCTCCCCTGAAGGCAAAAGAAGAATGTCAACAAACTAGATGAGATGTATAATATTTTGTAGCCTTTGAAATTTCAAATAAAACCAAGAAACTATTTTCCTCAGTCAATGGAGAACAAGAGAACTCTTGCTTTCCGCACAGTGTGGGCATGGATCTCTGGGAACGTGGTCCCAGGGAGCAGGGGTGCAGACCCAAAAAAGGGCCTCCAGGGGCCACCCTGGGCCTTGTGGGGACCTCTGAGAAGCCTCTGGAAATGCGTCCCAGACCCTGCTCCCCGGCTGGTGGAAAGGAGCAACCAGCTCAAACTGGATGAGTGAGACCACGTCAAGCTACAAAGCTTCTGCACAGCAAAGAAACAGTCAGCAAAGGGACGAGACAGTGACAGGAGAAAGTACTCACAGATGGCCCATCTGACAAGGGATTAGCAATTAGAATATGCAGGGTACAAGGAACTCCAACAACTTGATGGCAAAAAATCAATCAAATAATCCAGTTAAAATGGGCAAAGGACCTGAACAGACATTTCTCAAAAGAAGATATACAAATGGCCGAGATGAACGCTGCGTCCCCACCAGGCAGATGTTGAAGGGCCATAAGGTCACTTAGCCCTCATCACAGAATCACCTCCTGTGTGCCCCACTTCTTAGAACAGTCACACTGGGGATCACTTCAGCCCATGAATCTGGGGGTGGGGGGAGCAACCAACATCCAGGCCATAGCAGCCACACTGAGCAGGTTCAGGAGGAAACTTACGGACTCTCAAGCCACTGGCCCACCCACAGTCTGAGGGATTGGGATCCTGTCTCGCCCTCTTGCAGTTTCTCTGCTGCTTGGAGCCTTATCCTGTGCTGAGAATCCACAGCACTCTGGTCTTGGCGGCAGACGGGCTTACAGCCATGTCAGTGGCAGGCAGTAGATATCACAAAGTGACACCAATCTCTACACCAGGCGTCCTCACTACGGCCCGCAGGCCACATGCGACCAGCTGAGGACATTTATCCGGCTTGCTGGGTGTTTTTGTTGCCACTGCCTGTCCTGCTTAGCAGCTGACTTGTCCAGGGCCCGCAGTCCGGCCCTCCAAGGGTCTGAGAGACAGTAAACTGGCTCCCTGTTTAAAAAGTTTGAGGACCCCTGCCTACATTCATACAGCTGGGTTCAAGGAGGGGAAACAGTCAAGGAGTCACACACAGGCAGGCAACACCAGGGGCTCGTGATAAGAACCTATGGTTCCTGGAGAACTTTCCCCATTCTCGTCCCATTTGCTCCCTAGACTGGGGGCTCCCTGAGAGCCAGGGGCTGCATCCATTTCACCTTCTGATGCAACCTCTGTGCCTAGGACACAGACTCACAGAGGCCACCCCCAGTAATGTTTCTGGAATAAATGAAAACTGGAATCCCCATGAAACCTTCTAGTGACACTGATACATTTCCAGCCCAGGAGATATAGAGTGACCAATACGAGTTTCTCATCTGCTTACAAATCCTTCTTCTTGTTATGAATTATAAGTTGGGGTTCTGGTTTATATATGTGACTTGAAACGCTGAGACATTCACATCAGAGCCCAGGAGAAAAGGCAGGTTTCTGGACCTACAAAGCTGAGGACCAGGTGCCAATGTGGCCAGCCCCTGGCTGTGTAGCCCTGGGGTGCAGGTATAGCCCTTCACAGTGCCATCTCTCCTGTGAGCTAAGGTTGCCAGACAAAAGCAGGGTTAAGTTGGGGTATCAGATGAACAACTACAGCTTCTAGGGATGGATCTGTCCCACACAATATTTAGGACATACTTATACTAAAAAATGTATGTTTATCTGGGATGGAAACTTAATTGGCTATCCGTATTTTTATTTGTTAAATATGGTAACCCTATTTCTAATTAAAAATGTACTGATATAATCAAAAATTCACCTGCAGTTGTAAGAATGAAACAAAGAGATCCTTGTACATTTTGCCCAGTTTCCTCCAATGGTAACATTTTGCAAAACCATAGCACAACATCACAACAGGACATTGGCTTTAAATCAATGCCCCAATCTCATTCAGATTTCCAAGTTTTACCTGTATTCATTTGTGTGTGTATGTGTGTTTGCATGCATGTGTGTATTAAAACACTTTGTTTGGAAGGTTTTTTTTTTTTAATTCATCCTAGTTGAGGCATAAATTGGTGCAACTACGTTGGACATAATTTTATCACCTATGTACAGTTAACCCTCCACAGACACGGGTCTCACATTCTTATATTCAACTAACTGCAGGTCAAAATATTCAGAAACTACAACAATAAAAACTGAAACATAATACAGTATAACAATTATTTACATAAAATTATTTACATAAAATGTCATATATTTAAATGTTACATTATTAGATATTATAATTTATCTAGAGATGATTTAAAGTATATAAGTAGATGTGCATGGGTTATATGAAACACTTCCCACTTTACATACATAATGAACTTGAGCATCCAAAGATCTTGGTACCCACAGGGTGGGGGGATGACTGTGTTTGTGTATCTACCAGGCACAGTCAAGGCACTGAACAGTCCTGGTCTCAGTGCCACAGAGATCCCTGAGCTGCCCTTTCAGAACCACTAACGTTCCCCACCTGTGTTCCTAACACCCTGGCAACTAACAATCTTCATTTATAAAATTTTGTCATTTCAAAAATGCACAAATGGAATCATACGTAGATAACATTTGGCTTCTTTCATTTGCCCTCATGCCAGGAGATTTTCCCGAGTTGTTACACGTATGAGTTCCTTTTCATTGCTGAGTAGTATTCCATGGCATGGAATCACACACAGTGTATGTGCAGCTGTACACACAGTCGTTTAACCACACAGCGTACGTGCAGTAAAGTAAAATTATTTTAAAATAAATGTAAAATTCAAATAAACCATCGCATTTTATTTCTGTTGTTTATAAAGAATATATCTATTTTAAAAGACTTGGTTTGAATTTTTTTTTTAATTTACCCTATTTGGGGTAAATTGGTACAACTACACTGGATAGTAAATTTAGTCTTACTCTTAAAATCGAACACTCACAAATCTTAGGACCTAGCAGTTACACTCCTGGGTGTATAACAGTTATGGGTTAAGTTGTGCCCGTCAAAAAGGCCTGTTGAAGCCTTACCTCCCGGTCTCTCCAACTGAGATCTTCCTTGGAAATAGCCTTGCAGGTGTCATCAAGTGAGGTGGGACTGCACTAGAGCCTGTCCTAATCCAGTGACTGGGTTCTCATGGGAGGAGGGGATCCATGTAAGGGTCAGGCCGGACACCACGTGGAGAGGAGCAGAGATGGAGTGACGCCTGGGAGCCCCACGGGTGGTGGGACCTACCAGACCCTGGGAGAGGTGGGAAAGAGCCCCCCAGGAGCCTGCAGAGGTAGCGTGGCCCTGCACCGCATGGATATTAGACTCGTGAGAGTGTCAGTTTCTGTTGTTTTAAGCTACCCAGTTGGTGGCACTTTGTTACAACCACCCCAGTGGCACTCAAGGGAAGAACTTGCAGACACACACCAGCAGAGGTATGCAGGGATGCTGGGTCCATTCCTGGCAGCAGCTCAGGAGCAAAACCCGGAATCGTGTGAGGTCCACCATGAGTAAATTATGACATAATCAGAACACAGAAAACACGCAGGTGGAGAAATCACGGCACTGCGTACGCTCTGCACCACACCCACACGCACGCACACATGCACTGCGCGTAAGGCACCATGCTGTACGGTCCTGTCTGCCGAGAGGAGCGCAGGGAAGAGGAACCCAGGGTCAAGAAACAGATTTATAAAAAGGGCTGTGTGCAGGCTAACCTCGACGATTGTCCATGGAGCAAAGAGAACTGTCAACTCAAGTTGGTGCACATGGATCCGGTAAGAAAAAGATAAAAATTAACATAATGAGGTTCTCTTGCCGTAGAGGAAGGGAGAGGCGGGGAACTGCAACCAGAAGCTTCTGCCTGATGTTCAGGCTACTTCTAACTTTACATCTGGGGAGTGTGGCGCTGAAATTATACCCACGTTTTTACCCAGATCCACAACTTCTCCTGGGGGTAAGCAGCAAATACGAAGATGCAATTTTGCTCAGTTTAAGATGTTATTTGGGTGATGAGTGGGCCTCACACTCCAAAGTGATACCTACTTACATTCCCACCACAGCACAGAAGGTTGCCCATTTCCCAGATTTTTTGCTAATGTTAAGTGTTACCATTTGGGAGAAAAAAATCCTCACCATTTTGTGAAGCCAAGAAAGGTGTATTTTACCTGTTCTAATTTTTCATTTCTTCACCAACCATTTTCCATTAGTTCGCTTGCCTTTTAATATTTTTCTTTTGTGAATACTAATTTGGATTCTTAACTATTTTCCTACTGGGATGGGGCTGTGGGGTTGCCTCTTACTGATCTGGGAGAGCCCTTTATGCATGAATTGTTAGGAACTTGGCTGAAATGATCAATCTGTAACTCATTCAAACCACTTTACCATCTCTGATTGTAAACTTGATTGAAAATTTCTCACCTTGAAGCCCCTGGCCCCCGATTCCTGTATCCATCACTCTGTATATTTCTCCACAATCCTCCTGGCACCACAGGGCAGGCGTGGAGGGAGGAGGACCCGTCCTGGACAAACGTCCTGCTCACTGTTGCTCTGCTCCAATTCTGTCTTCCTTACTGCACAAAGAGCATTAAGGCTTTTAGCAGAGATTAACAAACCACACATTATACTTTAAGAATTATTTGACATTTCGGTTGCCCTGAAGTGTGAAAGGGTTCTATTGTACACATTCAAATTCATCATGAGCGCTCAGAATGTCCTGGTTAGAAGTCTGTTTTTCATTTTCATCTATATATCACAAACAATTTCCTCTTGGAGCTTGAAGACAATGTTTCAGTTATGCATCCAGAAAAGAACATTAGTGCACGGTCATCAAACCAATGCATCACTAATCTCCTTAAGTCGTCCTCAGTGCCCATCCACACAGCCTTCAAAGGCTTCTTCCCCCACGCATTGTTTGACTAGAGCTTCCACTTGTTAATAATAAAGGAGGCTGAACACGGAGAGGATGGAAGGGCAGATTGAGCTCAGCAGAACAGGAAGAAGGGGAACGTTTACAAACTTAAGTGAAAATGTCTTGCTCTCTGTGGAGGTCAACAGTATGGCTCCTTTTAAAAGAAAAGCTGTAGATGTTCATTTCCAACCAAATCATTTTATAATATCCTGTAAAATATATTTGGTTAACACATTTGCTATTTTTCAACTAAAGTCAACGTATGATTAATAGGGAAGAAACGAAAGCAGCTGGCACAGTGAAGTGCACCTCATTCTCACCATGCACGATGCACCTGCCTGGATCCCTGCAGGCTGTGGCTGGCGGCTGGCCCCAGGAGCCGCCCTCCTGCTGCTCTCCGCCAAGCCTATGTCCGCTTCACTGTCTTTTATTGGCCAATTCACTGGGGCAAAGAGTAAAGAAAATGGCTTTCTCCACTCATGCTGATCCAGCCCTATAGGGAAAGATTCCTCTGGAGAAAATGCAGCTGGGGAGTTGGTGGGACACAGCTCTAAGAGCAGCTGCTGGGAGCTGGGGTGGGGCTTGCTGCGCTGGGCATGGCAGGGGCTGGGTGGCCAGGGTGGCAGTTCTCACAGTGGTCCAGGCTTCTCCATCCCAAATTTGGCATAATGCACAATATTCAAGCCAGGGGTCTGCTGTCCCGAGCACACAACGAAAGGAACCAGAGTCAGAATACAGCCCACAATTCAAAACAACATCCACCTGCTTCCGTGGATTTAGCACCTTGGCTGAACCTTCAGCTTTCCCACGAGCACCCCTGGAGGCACAGGGCCCCCTGTTGTAGTTACGAAAGTCGGGTTAGCTGCTGCCCGTGTGCACCAATGTCTTCCTGGCTCCAGATATACTGTTTATTTGTACATTTAACCTATCTTCTATTAAATAAGGGCAGAGAGGGTCAGAAATCACCCACCCAGGAAAATTGCTTGTGTGGACTGGCTGCCTGCTCCCAGCTGGATTTGGGGGCACTTATGTTTTCCTTCTTTTCTAAAACTCCTGGGTCCCGCACACAGATTCTCTGTGGTTCAGAATAAACACCTTCCTCTCCAACTTCTGTGCCTCCAGAGTCTCGCCTCTGCTTTGCCGCTAACACGTCTGCACGTCGTGCCTTGTGTTAGCAGGTTCTGGGTCGAGCTTCAAAGCCATGTAAAACGTCAGCTTTGGCCACACTGTGTGCACGTGACCTGGGTCACCAGCCCGGCTGTGGCTTATTCTGTGGCTGCCCATATCATGCAGGGCACACCTTCCCAGCCATCCTCTCAACTACGGGCTAAGGCCACACTGCGTGTCCCTGCGCTGGTCAGGAGTCACTACCTGCAGTGGGAAACACCACGGCCAGGACGTGTTGGATAAAGGATAGCAGGAGGCTGGAGAACAGGGCAAGAACACCAGCCCAGGCAACCTCGGTGGTGGGCCCCTGCAGCCTGGATAGTGGGCATCTGCAGCCTGGATGGTGGGCGCCTGCAGCCTGGGTGGAGGGCGCCTGCAGCCTGGATGGTGGCTGCCTGCAGCCTGGATGGTGGGCGCCTGCAGCCTGGATGGTGGGAGCCTGCAGCCTGGATGGTGGGAGCCTGCAGCCTGGATGGTGGGCGCCTGCAGCCTGGATGGTGAGCGCCTGCAGCCTGGATGGTGAGCGCCTGCAGCCTGGATGGTGGGCCCCTGCAGCCTTGATGGTGGGCCCCTGCAGCCTCGATGGTGGGCCTCTGCAGCCTCGATGGTGGGCACCTGCAGCCTGGATGGTGAGCATCTGCAGCCTGGATGGTGGGCGCCTTCAGCTGGATGGTGGGTGCCTTTAGCCTTGATGGTGGGTGTTTGCAGTCTGGATGGTGGGTGTTTGCAGTCTGGATGGTGGGCGCCTGCAGCCTCAATGGTGGCATCTGCCACCTGGAGGGTGAGATGCTTTGGTTCCTCTTGATTTGAATAATTCATTTCCACACAGAGACAACCGACAAGTTAAGCAGAAAAACATACTTTTCACTGTAATTTGATTTTTAGTATTGCTATGGTCTAAATGTGGCCCTTCCCCCAAATTCATGTGTGAAAGTTCATGATTAGGGTACGGATATGAGACTGTGGGGGTGGAGCCCTCCTGGTGGCATCAGAGCACTTCCTTACAGAAGGCCTGGAGGGACTGGCCTTGCTCTTGCTCTGCTGGTCCCCCTCCTAAGAACAGAGCAACTGGGCACTGTCTGGGGAAAAGGGCGGAACCTGCCAGCATCCTGCTCTTGGACCTCTGGACCCCAGAACTGGAAACACATTTCTGTTTGTTAAGAATCGCCCACTCCAGCTCGGCGCCTGTGGCTCAAGCGGCTAAGGCGCCAACCATTTACACCCAAGGTGGTGGGTTCGAATCCCCAGCCCGGGCCTGCCAAACAACAATGATGGCTGCAACAAAAAAATGGCCGGGCGTTGTGGCGGGCACCTGTGGTCCCAGCTACTTGGGAGGCGGAGGCAGGAGACTCGCTTGAGCCCAGGAGTTGGAGTTTGCTATGAGCTATGATGCCATGGCACTCTACCCAGAGGGATAGCTTGAGGCTCCATCTCAAAAAAAAAAAAAAAGAAAGAAAGAAAAACCTATCATGCTCATGGCTGGGAAGAATCAAAATTGTTAAAATGTCAATACTACCGAAAGCAATATATAATTTAAATGCAATCCCCATTAAAGCTCCACTGTCATACTTTAAAAATCTAGAAAAAAATAATACTTCATTTTATATGGAATCAGAGAAAACCTTGAATAGCAAAGACATTACTCAGGAACAAAAACAAAGCAGGAGGAATTACATCACCAGACCTCAGACTATACTATAAATTGATAGTGATCAAAACAGCATGGTACTGACACAAAAACAGAGAGGTAGATGTATGGAACAGAATAGGGAGCCAACAGATGAATCCAGCTACCTACCATTATCTGATCTTTGACAAGCCAATTAAAAATATTGAGTGGGGAAAAGATTCTCTATTTAACAAATGGTGCTGGGCTAACTGGCTGGCGACCTGTTGACCCACACCTTTCACCGTTAACTACGATAGACTCTCACTGGATTAAAGATTTAAAATTAAGGCATGAAACTATGAAAATACTGAAGAAAGTGTAGGGAAAACACTTGAAGAAATCGGACTGGGCAAATTTTTTATGAGGAGGACCCCTTGGGCAATTGAAGCAATGTCCAAAATACACTTTTGGGACCTAATGAAACTTAAAAGTTTCTGCACAGTCAAGAACACAGTAAATAAAACAGGTAGACAGCCCTCAGAATGGGAGAAGATATTTGCTGGTAATGTCTCTGACAAAGGTTTAATAACCAGAATCCACAGAGAACTAAGACGTATTAGCAAGAAAAAAACAAACGATCCCATCTCAGGGTGGGCAAGGGACTTGAATAGAAATTTCTCTAAAGAAGATAGGCGCATGGCCTACAGATATATGAAAAAATTCTCTCCATCCTTAATCATCAGAGAAATGCAAATCAAAACTACTTTGAGGTACCACCTAAACCCAGTAAGATTAGCTCATATAAAACCCCCAAACCGGAGATGTTGGCGTGGATGTGGAGAAAGGGAACACTTCTACACTGCTGATGAGAATGCAAATTAATTTGTTCCTTTTGGAAAGACATCTGGGGAACACTGAGAGAACTAAAAGTAGACCTGCCATTTGATCCTGCAATTCCTTTATTAGGTATATATCCAGAAGACCAAAAATCGAATTACAACAAAGATATTTGTATCACAATGTTTATTGCATCCCAATTCATAATTTCTAGGACATGGAAGAAGCCCAAGTGCCCATCAATCCATCAACCCACAAATGGATCAATAAATTGTGGTCTATGTACAGCATGGAATATTATGCAGCCCTAAAGAAAGATGGAGATGGAGGCTAAGTAAGATGGTGGAGGGGATGCATACCTGCGTCAACTCCTCTAGTGGTTTCAGGTGAGAGTGGGGGGGCTGGATATTTTCCCACGGGAAGCGCTGGCAGGACAAGCAGCGCAGGGCATGCAGCAAGGAGGTGAGTTGCTGGATTGAAAGTGTAGCTCAGAACTACAGTGTACAGTGTCTGCCAGAAAAAACAAAGGGCTGCAGCTTATATGGCACTAACTGCAACCTGCGGCAGCTGCGACCATGGCGCCAGGTCTGCGGCTGGCGCCCTGAGAGCCAGAAACCAATCCCTCCCCTACGAAGGACTTCTGTGCCCAATTTGCAGGGAGTTTGGGTGTTTCCTGGAGAGTGTAGTGAGGCATGGATTCCCGAGTGGAATTTGGCAGCCAGAAAGGGGAGCCATTTGGACCTGGTTTGGGAAGTCAGGGATCCAGGCAATTGGACAGAAACTTGAGGGGAAGGGACTCTGCTTAGGAATCAATCCATCCTGTAATTTTGGAAGTCTGTGTGGAGCCGCACTGACTCAGTGACCCACAGGGGGAATCAGTTCCCTTCCTAGAAACACTGAAACGTCCTTTGTGCATGCAGTGGTAGCAGGAACTAGAAGTAACCAGCCCCACACCCAGCAGAAATGGACTGAACGCAGAGGGTGCAAAAAGCACCCAGTTCTTTTCCCATGGACCACAATAATTTCCTGGTTGAGGGGAAACTAGGAGTTGAGTGGAAAACCTGGCGAAGTGTGGACTCGTGTGCCAAGTTTGGAGGACAGATAGGAGTGGG
>CAUYQV010013623.1:0-46161 GCA_963574575.1 Galagoides demidoff
TCACTTGAGCCCAGGAGTTGGAGGTTGCTATGAGCTGTGATGCCATGGCACTCTACCCAGGGGGGTAGCTTGAGGCTCCGTCTCAAAAAAAAAAAAAAAGAAAACTTGAAAGACAACCTACAGAGTGGGAAAATTATTGGCAAGTCATACATCTAATTAGGGCCTAATATCTATAACATAAAAATAACTCTTAAAATTCAACAATAAGAAGATAAACTATTTAATAATCAGGCAAAGATATTGAATAAGTATTTTTCTAAGAAGGCATACAAATGTGTTATTTCATGTGCCATTAAGCACATGAAAAGATGTTCAACATCATTAATCATTAGGGAAATGAAAATCAAAATCACAGGGAGATACCATGGCATACCCATTAGGATGGGTATGACAAAACTAACAAACAAACAAAAGAAACAAACAGAAAATAAGTGTTGGCAAGGATGTGCGGGAAATGGAACCCTTATACATTGCTGGTGGAAATGTAAAATGGTGCAGCCTCTTTGAAAAATAGTTTGGGAGTTCCATATAGCATTGAACATCGAGTAGCATTTGACCTAGCAATTCCACTCCTAGATACATACCCAAGAGAATTGAATATATATGTTCACATAAAAACTTGTACATGAATGTTCATAGCAGCACTATTGTAATAATCAAAAAGTAGAGACAATCTAAATGTTCATCAATTGATAGATGGATAAATAAAATCTGTTATGTCCATACAATGGAATAATATTCAACCCTAAGAAGTGAAGTACTAATTCATGCTACAACATGGATGAACTTTGAATACATTATGCTGAGTGAAAGGAGCAAAGGCCACATAATATGTGATTCCATTTATATAAAATCTCTAGAATAAATAAATATCTACACAAACAGGAGTAGTCTGATAGTTTCCAGGGACTGGGATTGACTGTTGACAGGTATGGGGTTTCTTTTTGGGATGATGGAAATATTATGGAACTAGGCGGTTGTGATGGTTGCACACCATTGTGAATATACTGAAAACCAATGAATTGTACTTTAAAATAGTGAATTTTATGGTATGTAAATTTTACCTTAATACAAAAATATTATGGCCTGCAGAGAAGATTTGATGAAATGTATCAATAATCTTAAATTTATAACCATGAAACTATAGAAAATGGAAGATTACAAAGAAAATTGTATGAAACAATTTAAAATTATCATACCATCTTGAGAGAAATGACGTGGTATTACAGATGGATATGATGAAGAAACCAGTTAAAATCTGGTATATGTGAACAAATACCAAGAATAATTTCTGTTGTGTTTTTTTCTCTTTCTTTATTTCTTTCTTTCTTTCTTTTTTTTTTAGAGACAGTCTCACTCTATCACCCTTGGTAGAGTGCTATGGCATCACAGCTCACAGCAACCTCCAACACTTGGGCTTAGGCAATTCTTTTGTTTCAGCCTCCCAAGTAGCTGGGACTACAGGTGCCTGCCACAACGCCCGACTAGTTTTTGTTTGCAGTTTGGCCGGGGCCGAGTTTGAACCCACCACCCTCAGTATATGGGGTTGGTGCCCTGCCCACTGAGCCACAGGCGCCACCCTATTGTGTGTTTTTAATGGTCACATATATAAAGAGTTGAGTTTTTCTCAGTTACATAGTTCTTGCTGTAGAGATTCTTCACATCCTTTGTTAGGTTATGTTCCCGTTTCATTTTCTTTGAAGCTATTGTGAAGGGTATTGTGTCTTTAATTTGATTCTCAGCTTGGCTGTTATTGGAATATGTGAAGATTACTGATTTATGGACTCTGATTTTGTATCCCAAGATTTGACTGTATTCCTTGATCAATTCTAGGAGCTTTGTGGTTGAGTACCTGCCTGGCATTTTCCAACTATAAGATTAGATCATCAGCAAAGAGTGAGAATTTGAAGAATCAACATTGTTAAAATGTCCATACTACCTAAAGTGATCTATAGATTTAATGCAATCCCTATCAAAGCAGCAATGTCATACTTTGAAGAACTTGAAAAAATAATACTATGTTTCATATGGAACCAGAAAAAACCCCAAGTAGCCAATGCAATTCTAAGAAGTAAAAATAAATCTGGAAGCATCACATTATCAGACTTGAGGTTATACTACAAGTCGACAGTGATCAAAACAGAATGGTACTGGCACAAAAATAGAGATATAGATGTGTGGAATAGAATAGAGAACCAAGAGATGAAACAAGCTAAATATCACATTCAGATCTTTGATAAACCAAACAAAAGCATACACTGGGGAAAAAACTCCCTATTTAATAAATGGTGTTGGGATAACTGGTTAGTCACACATAGAAGACTGAAACTGGACCTGCACCTCCCGCCACTTACAAAAATCGACTCTCAGTGGATAAAAGATTTAAATTTAAGACACAAAACAAAAATTCTAAAAGGAAGGGTGGGAAAAACTCTTGACAAAATCAGCCTGGGTAAAGATTTTATGAAGAAGACTCCCTTGGCAATTGCAGCAACACCAAAAATAAATAAATGGGACATGATTAAGCTAAAATGCTTCTGCACAGCTAAGGGCACAACTAAAGCAAACAGACAGCCTTCAGAATGGGAGAGGATAATTACATGCTACAAATCTGACAAAGGGCTGATAATTAGGATCTACAGAGAACTGAAACTAATCAACAAGAAAAGATCCCATTTATAAGTGGGCAAGAGACTTACACAGAACCTTCTCTGAAGAAGACAGATAAATGACCAAAAAAACACATGAAAAAATGCTCATTCTTCTAATCATCTGAGAAATGCAAATCAAAACCAATTTGAGATATCACCTAACCCCAGTGAGAATAGCCCACAGCACAAAACTGTAAAGCTGCAGATGCTGGCATGGATGTGGAGAGAAGGGAGCACTTTGATGCTGCTGGTGGGATTACAAACTAATACAGCTTCTATGGAAAGAAGTATGGAGAATGCTCAAAGAGCTAAAGGTAAACCTTCCATTTGATCCCCAAATCCCATTACTAGGTATCTACCCAAAAGAAAAGCATCATTTTACCATGAGGAAATTTGCACTAGAATGTTTATTGCAGTTCAATTCACAATTGCCAAGACAAGGAATCAACCCAAATGCCCATCAACACATGAATGGATTAATAAACTGTGGTATATGTATACTATGGAATACTACTCAACCACAAAAAGGTGGAGACTTTACATCTTTGTATTTACTTGGATGGATTCTTCTTGGTAAAGTATCACAAGAGTGGACAATCCAAGTATACAATGTACTCAATACTAATATGATACCAACAGATAAGCAACTCTATGCCCATGGGAGAGAAAAACACAATTAAATTCAAATGAGAGGAGAGGGAAGGAGGGAAAAGAGGAAGGAGGGGAGGGAGGGATATTGGTGAGCTCTCACCTGAGCTGCACAATGTAAGGGTATCAGTGCACCCCCTCCATGAAGGGCTCAACTACCACTTGAGCTTTACCTAACAAATGCAATGCAAACAATGTAACCTAATCATTTGCATCCTCATATTAATCTGAAATTTTAAAAAAGAGTGAAGTTTTTGCTTTAATATGAACAGATAGAAAAATTTTATTTTAAAAACGGTTTCTAAATAGAACTATAAAGTAGTTCTATTCTATAGCAGTAGAATGAAAGCAGTTTATTGATCAATAAGTGAACATTTCAAAAATTATATCATTTTCATTCTCTTTATTTCTTGTTTTTACTCAAGTGTTCCAGTATTTTATATGATCAAACTATGGATGTTGGAAGTAGTGAGACCATTTGGGAGGCTATTGCCTCCAGGAAAGAGATGATGAAGGCTGGGGAATAGAAAGAATTGGGTGGTCTAGAGATATTCAGGAGGTAGAAGTGATAAGATTCAGCAGCTGGTTGTAATTGAAGATGAAGGAGATGAAAAAGTGTAGAATGATCCTTGGATTTTTGGCTTGGGTAGATGGTGGTATTATTTACTCTGGGAATAAAAGAAGAGCACATTTAGTAGAAGAACTTCAGTTTGGGACATGTGGAATTTAAGATGCTTGCTTAAAATTCTTCAATGATTTCCTAATGGCTTTCCATTATCCTTAGAATTAAGACTTAAATCCTTCAAATCCTAAGCAACTGACATGTGAAAAGACTTGGAAAAACCCATTCTCACGTTAGGGAAAGGAGTTGGGAAGAAGACAGTATTGAATTGCTAGGAAATGGTGATACAAGGCTGAGATATGGTTATAGAAGTGGCAAAAAATAAGAATGTGCCTTTGGGGACTGGCTAGGAATGCAGGACTTGCAGAAAGGTTGCAAGCAAGTGACTTAGTGTTAAATAGGGATGGTTTGGAAAGCAATCTTGGGAGTGATGTAGGACGGGGAATTAGGCAGAGTAGGGATTCCTGTCTATATGTGCACTTTTTTTTTTGAATGTTTAAAATAAGGATCAGTACCAGGATGAGGAGATAGGGCTGTGAATGGCACAAAATTTAAGGTGGCACTCTCTCTCATGTGTGGGCAAGTATACCTGAGACCCCGAGGGTGAGTGTTTCCTTAAATTTTGTATCCAATGGGTGGAGGGAGGGTAATTGGTGGGACCACACCTAAGGTGCATTTTACAAGGATACATGTGAAATTTACTAAATGTAGAATATAAATGTCTTAACACAATAACTAAGAGGGTGCTGTGAAGGCTATGTTAACCAGTTTGATGAAAATATTCCAGATTGTATATAAAACCAGCACATTGTACCCCATGATTGCATTAATGTCCACAGCTATGATTTAATAAAAAAAAATTTGTACCCTAGGTGCTTCTCCTCTCTCACTGTAGCCTAGACTCTGCCAAAAATACTTCCTATACCCTAACATGAGTTATCAAGTCTAGCTGAACATCATGGTCAGCTAGGGAGTTATTCTTAGTGTTATTTTTTTAAATGCAGATTCCTATATCTACTTCAAATACACTGAATTGGAATCTCTGAGGGTAGAATTCAGAAATCTGTATTTAAAGAATACTTAGGTTATTAGTATGCATGAGATCTATAGAATCCACTGGTCTTTAGCACTTAGGTGTTCCTTCATGGCATGGCATCTGATTTCTCAGCTCGATGCTAAGATCCTGATAGGTAATTGGTAATTGGGTTGGGGATACCAATAAAACAAATTCCTTGGTCATATATATCGTGAAGCAATTGAGTATGCATGATCCACATGGCAATTAAAGAATAGCATAATTGGCCAAAGAAGAAAGCATAGGGAAATTAGAATATAGTTGGAGTTAAGTGTATCAAAAAGTGTGAGATGTGGTTCGGTGCAGTAGCTCATGCCTGTAATCCCAGAATCTTGGAAGGCTAAGGTGGGAGGATCACTTGAGGCCAGGAGTTAGAGACAGACAGACCAGTCTGGGCCACATAGTGAGACTTACCCCCCGACCTCTACAAAAATTTAAAAATTTAGCTGGACATGGTAATACATGCCCATAGTCCCAGCTACTTGGGAGGCTGAGGCAGGAGGATTGTTCGAGCCCAGGAATTTGAAGTTACAGTGGGCTATGATCAGGTTATTGCACTCCAGCCTGGGTGACAAAGCAAGCCCTTGTCTCTGAAAAAAAAAAAAAAAGTCAGATGCAGATAACACAGTGCCCAGAGGAAAACCTATAGCATTGAATACTTATATTAGAATTAAAATAAAAAAGATTCTCAAATCAACAGGCTACATTTCTACGTTAAGAAACTAATAGAAGAAGAGAAAATTAAATCCAAAGCAAGCTAAAGGATGAAAATCATAAAAACAAGAGGAGAAATCAATAAAATAGAAAACAGGAAAAATACAGAAAATCAATGAAATTAGAAGTTGGCTTTTTAAAAAGATCAGTAAAATTTATAAACCTCAAGTCAGACTGATCGGGAGTAAAAAAGAGAAAATACGAATTACTAGAATCAGGAATGAAAGGACATCACTAAATATCACACAGACATCAAAAGGATAAGAGGGAATATAGTTGGCCCTCTGTATCCACAGGCTCCATATCTATAGACCCAATCAACTGCAGGTGGAAAATAGCAGATCCCAGCATCCTAACAATGGGCTGGGGAAGGGGGTTTGTCATGGAACCAATACCCCATGAATACTCAGGGACAATGACTGTTTTGTGGGCAGCTTTACACCAATAAATTTTATAAACTAGATAGAAATTTCTGGCAGGCACAAATTATTAAAAACCACTCAAGAAGAAATGGATGATTGGGATTACCACATAACTATTAAACAAAGTGCTTTCATGGTGAACTTTCCTCTCTCATCACCTAAAAAACCTTTTATTGAGTAATTCTACCCAATACTTAAGGAAACTAATATCATAGCTGTGCAAACTCTTTAATCAAATGGAAAAAGAGCAACATTTTCTCAACTTATTTTTGAGGTCAGCATTACCCTGACATCAAAACCACACAAAGATGTAACCAGATAACGATAGTCTAATATCCCTCATGCATATAAATGTAAAAATCCTTAACAAAATTTTAGTAAATCAAATTTAGCAACATATTAAAATGTTAGTAAGAAATGAAGAAGTGAAGTTTATCCTAGGAATGCCAGGTTGGTTTAACATTTGAAAACCAATCAATGTAATTTACCATATTTTTTACCATACATTTTACCAATGTGACTTACCATTATTAACAAATTAATAAGAAAAATTGATTATTTGAATACATGCAAATTTTTTTGATAAAATTCAACACCCATTTTAACAAAAACACTCAGAAAACCATGACCACAGCAGATTTCCTAAACCTAGTAAGGGGGGGGAATCTCTGAAAAATCTACAGTTACATTTAATGGTGAAAGACCATGCTTTCCCCCCTCAGATCAAGAACATTGCTCTGTTTCTATTCAACATTGTACTAGGGATCCTATCTAGTGCAAGAAGATAGGAAAAAGAAATAAATAGCATACAGATTGGAAAAGAAGAAATACAATTATCTTTATGAACAGATGAAATGATTGTGTATGTAGAAAACTTATTATAAAAGAATCCACCAAAAAGCTACTAAAACTAATAAGGGAGTTTAGCAAGATTGCATGTTAGAAGGTCAAAATATAATATTCTAGCAACTGGAAATTCAGATAAACAATATCATTTACAATATGAGTAAAACATGAGACCATTATAAATCTAACAAAATACTTAGATTTTAATGTTGAAATTATAAAACATTACTGACAGAAATTAAAGAACTAAATAAATGGAAATCTATATTATATTTATGAATTGGAAGACTCACTATCAAGATACCAGTTTCCTCTAACTTGTCTATAGAGTTAATGCAATCCAATTCAAAATCTCTGCAGGATCTTTTTGGTAGAAGTTTGGAAGTTGATTCTAAATTTTGTTTTCATGTGCAAAAATATAACATCAGCTTTATTGTTAGATATAGTAATGCTGTAAAACATTTATTGAATGTTTACTGTATTGCTTCATGTTCTTTGAATTTATTAAGAAACCTAATCCTTACAACAACCCTTTGAGGGAGGTAAAATAATGTTATCCCATTTTATGGATATGCAAACGAAAGCACATGGAATGCTAATAACTTGCCTGAGTTTATCATGTTTTTGTTTGGAGAGTTTAGCACTGAATCCAGGTGACTGGAATCCAGAGTCAGCCTTTTAATTACAGTAGAACCTCCATAATTGACCACCTCCCTACATTGACTATCTCCTTAAGTTCACCCAATTTTCATAGACCTGACATACACCACTTGTACTCAGTGAGAGTTCCTATGTTGACCACCTCTATATGTTGAACAGTTTGTTACAGTCCCTTGGGTGGTCAACTTACAGAGGTTCTACTTTACTGGTCACTACCAGTTTCTGTATCAAGCAGCGATTATTGCAAACAACCACAAAATCTCCGTGGTAAATGATAATAGGCATTAAGTTTCCATATGTCTACAGGTTGGTTGGGGTAGCTTCACTGATTTCATCTGGGCTCAGCTGGGCAGCTCCGACTGTGGGTAGAGTTGAGGTCTGCTTCGCATGTCTCTCATCCTCCCCGAGTTATTGTCTTAGTCATGGCCTGTTCTTCTTGTGGTGGTTACAGAATCAAGAAAGAAGGCCTCCCTTTAGAACTAATGCTATCAGTTTTTCCACTACTTTGACCTTTAATTGCCCAAGTAAAAGGGGAAAACAGAAAACTGCAGGTCTTTTTTTGAAGGGCAAGGAAGCCTCTGCCCTGTTGTGCTCCTGATGGGGGAAGAGACAGCGAGGCCTAGGAGTTTCTTGCACAGGGAGGCTTCTCATGAAAATCAAGTGCAAGAGGAGAGGCTCTATCTGCTCAGTGACATTTATACCACTGAGGAGAGGTGAACAGATAGCAGACTTCTGTCTGTATTCATTAAGTATCTCATGAGGAGGGGAGTGACGGGTGAAATCTTCTGAGGATGTACTTTCTACGTAACGGTCCCAGAGGAACATAGAATACCTTTTTCTCTTATAGAAATCAAGGACTGGGTTGTCTACTTGGCAACCCTCTTCTGCTACCTAACAGAGAACTTTTGACATAAAAGGTTCTTGAGAAATATCTGTAGTTGAACAATAAGTGAAAGTTGCATTTTCACTTTTAAAGAAGAACTTCCAAAATTTCCCTATCTCAAACCTTACTTCCTGAGGGTTCCTCTTGGCTTGGCAACAGAAACGCGTGTTTGCATTCTGAGAAGTATTTGGGCCATTTGTTTTGGTTGCCCTGAGTTACCCAGAAGAAGATTGTTCTGCTGGGGTTTATCACTGATTGCAAAACTATCCCTGATTAGTGAAACCAGCAAATTCTGCTTAGTGTGTGGGTTTTGTTGTGTTTGTGACGTGTGTGCATGAATATGAGTGCTTTGAGTAGTTACAGTAGGAAAAAGAAAGGCAACATGATGCCCACCTGTATTGCCCTGGCACAACTTTTTCACGTAATTCTGGAAGTTTCTGTGATGCCCCTTTGCCTTCCTGTCTCCCTGTTTCTATAGAACCATGAAGATTTACTGAGTTTCTCCAGCTGAAGCCTAAAGTCATCAAAGAGGCAGTTTCAGACTGGCTGTTCTGAGGTGAGAGGGTATAAAATGGGAGGTAGGGAGGCCTGTGCTCTTGTTACATAAACCAATCATTATTGGAAGGAAAAAGCTGACCTCATCAGAAACGTTAAGATGTATGCTTTGACCATGTCCTCAGAAGCTGGCACTGTTGCTTTAGGTCAGGGGCACTAGCATTTATTGTAAGTCAGTTTTTAACCTCTTTTGAACCTTCAGCCGCACGGGATTTCAGGACTTGACTACAGTAGATTGTGTCTGAAATGGCATCCAAGAATTGTTCCAGAGAAATACATGGACAGAAATAGGTCTTCTTTTCTCAAATTCAGGGTGGGAAATTTTCACTCTCTTGTGACTCTTACAAGGTATAGTCCAGAAATATGTAAAATGACTCAAAGCGTGCTCATATGTAAGTTTCAATTCTACTACTCTGAAAGCCCCTTAAGGTTAAGAAGTGTGCCTTGTTGAAATCCAGCACTGAACAGATGCTTGGCAGAGACAATAAATGTGAGCTGAATGAATGTATGACATGATGAAATATCACTTCCTCAAGAAAAGTTTGCCCTCCCCCCACTAGCGTTTCTCGGAATTTTGTCATTTGTTAAAAAAACTCCACTTGAATTGCCAACTGCCGTATCGTTTATAAAATTATTACCATACATTTTATCTATTTCTATGTAACAAAGTTCCCCCCAAACTTAGCAGCTTGAAATAATTATCATTCTACTATCTCTCAGGATTTTTCTGGGTTGACTAGGCTCAGCTGGGCAATTCTTCTCCATGTGATACTGACTGGGCTGTAATTATGTGGGAGCTTGACTAAGCTAGACATCACGATGGCTCACTCACATGACTGGGAGTTGATGCTGGCTGGGAGCAGAGTCAGGGCTGTGGAGTGGAACACCTACATGGCTTGGGCTTCTCACAGCATCGCAGATGGTTTACAAAGTGGAATGTTGTGAGTGTTTGAAGAGAAAGGAAACAGAAGTAGAAGCTCCCAATCCTCTTGAAGGGTAGGCCAAAAATCAGCTTGGTGCTATTTCTACTGCACTCTATTGGCTAAACAGCCATAGAGCCATCCCTGATTCAAGGGGAGGGGAAATATACTTAACCTTTTGATGGGACAGTGACAAAAAAGTTTCTGAACATCTTTAATCCACCATATTGCCTATGTAACAATTGACGTGGAGGACAAAATGAATGGTAAGAGGCAACAGTAAACTATGATGGGTGAAAAGATTGCATCAGGTAAGATAACTCATTAGGTTGGTTGTTGGAAAACAATCTGAATTAATTCAAAGTTGGGTCTGAGACAAATATTGTAAAAGAGAGTGCTGAACAATCGATAAAAGTCTTTGAGGAATTATGGAAAACAGGGATGTTCTAGAAATCTAGAGGCAGGTGTCACTGCTATTTTCAAAAATGAAAAGAAAGCGAAATCACTGCAAAATTTGATTTTGATCCCCAGTGAGACACTAAAAGCTGTTACAATGATTAGGGTCAGCTGCATGTGTTATAAAATCTAAATAACAAAAGTATGAAAATATAGAAGGCTATTTTTTTCTATATGTAAATAAAATATACAATACAAGGCTGATATGGTGGCTTCACAAAGTCACTGGGGACTCATGTTCTTTTTGCCTAATGACTCCACCATTCATTGTTATCATGGTCCAAAGTGATGGCTAGATACACAATCATCACATCTACAGTCCAGAATGGAAAAAAAAAAAAACAAGGGAGGGAGATATAATTTATCTCATCTCTTAAAGAGGTTTTTCTAGAGGCTACCATAAAGCCTCTGCTTATATCTCATTGACTAAAATGTAATCATAGGATCATACCTACACTGGAAAATGCAGTTTTAATTTTGGGTGGCCTTGTGCTCACCTAAGCATTGAAAGTTTTATTACAGAGACGGGCAGAATGGATTTTGGAGTAGGCAACTAATAGTGTTTGTTACAGGTGCATTGGAACTCATCGCCAGAATGAGTTTTCTAAGAAATCATGGCAGAACCAAGAATGGAAATGTAGTTTCCCCCCTCCTCTCTGGATTTTAGTCAGTGGTGTATACAAGTTCCTTGTGTAGCAGACAGATCATCTTATCTTCCTCTTAAGATTCAGCCTCGTTCGTCTCTTGGACCCTGCTATTTGTGTTGCCATGGCAATCATCTCTCTGTGAGCCCAAGTGGTCCTTTTCTTGAGGCTGAGACCAGGACTCATGGCTGCTCTCACTGTTTTCCAATTCAAAAGCAACCTCAGGGTGTGGTATCTGATTTTCCCAGTCACTATCAGAGGACAGAGATGATGCAATAGAAAAGTGCAGGTGAGTTAAATCCATATGTAAGGAACTTTGACGTATGAGAAACAGCAGACAATAAATTCTCTCTCCATTCCTTCTGTCCATGGACTATTCTGAAACGCCACAGTTTTTCATGTAGCCTGTCCAGCGACATCTTGCATGGCTAAGCGACTGGCTACTGGTTGTGTCTTTTTGAGAAGCAGTGTCAGCTCAAGAATGTATCATCTCTACATTTGCTTCTCATCCTCCCCTGCCTCACTCTCCTATTCCATCACTTTCTCTTTCCTGGGATTGCGCGTCCTAATAAAGTCTTAGCTCTTAAGCCTTGACTCAAGCTCTATTTTATAGGGAATATAGGCTGGGATAGTATGGCCCAAAATTTCTACAATCTCCTAAAAGCAAGACTTCTGATGAATTATGTGACTAATGTGGCGTAGACCTTAGGCTTCTTATCTCCTAGCCCAAATGTATATATTTTGGGGTATACATTCAGATATGTCCACGGAGATCTGACTGCAGACTGAACTCCATAATCAGCAAGCTGTAAAGACCAGAGGCCTTCCTCCTACCTAGTCATAGGTTGGCTAGAGAGTAAATGCAGGAAAAACTCTTCTAGTCATTGGCTCATGAATAAGACACCAAATGCAATTAGAGCAACAACAAAGATAAATAAATGGGACTTGATTAAATTAAAAACCTTCTGCACAGCAAAGGAAATAATCAACAGAGCAAACAGACAACCAACCGAGTGGAAGAAAATATTCAAGAATCTACGAACAACCCAAACAAATCAGCAAGAAAAAAATAATAAGCAACTGCATTAAAAAGTGGGCAAAAGATATGAATAGGAGCTTTTCAAAACAAGATAGACAAATGGCCAATGAAAAAATGATGAACATCACTATCAGGGAAATGCAAATTTAAAACATAGATATCACCTTACCCCTATCAGAATGGCTATTATTAAAAGGTCCCAAACGGGTATAGAGAGAAAGGGTATATATCCAAGGTCCCATGGATATAGAGAGAAAGGAATGCTTATAAACTGTTGATGGGACTAAATTAGTACAATCTCTATGGAAAAAGTATGGAGATTCCTCAAACAACTAAAAGTTCAGTTCACCAATTTTACTGTTGGGTATCTATCAGAAAGAAAAGAAGTCTTTTTTTTTTTAAATCAAAAAGACACCTGCACTTAAATATTTACTGTGGCACGATTGACAATTATAACGATATGGAGTCAATCTAAGTGGCCATCAATTCATGAATGGATTAATAAAATGTAGTATATGCATACCGTGGAATACTACTCAGCCATAA
The DNA here is from genome assembly GCA_963574575.1 of Galagoides demidoff. NCBI lineage: Eukaryota > Metazoa > Chordata > Mammalia > Primates > Galagidae > Galagoides > Galagoides demidoff. The sequence goes on from CAUYQV010013623.1 coordinate 12,682, forward strand.
AAATAAATGAACTAATGTCTTTTGCAGCAATTTGGATGGAACTGGAGACCATTATCCTAAGTGAAGTATCTCAAGAATGGAAAAAAAAAACACATCCTGTGTATGCTCTAATAATTTGGGACTAATCAATGGGCAGAGAGAATATGGAGAGAAGTAAAAGTCATTGGAAATAATGAAGGGGGAAGGAGGAGGAGGGGAAATGTAAAAACCTCCCTAACAGGTACAATGAACATTGTTTGGGCGATGGGCATGCTAATAGCCCTGACTTAACTATTTCAAAAGCTATCCATGTAACAAAATATTTGTACCCCTTTAATATTTTGAAATTAAAAAAAATGATGGACAATGTAAGTATTTGCATTGTCATGATTAACATATGGGAATACCTTACTTGATGTTCCTTCTCCATGGAGACAACTAGTGAAATGGTGGGCAAGAGCTAGAGAAGCCCACGCCCTTGATTCTTAACAAGTGAGAAGGAGAGAATAGTGGGACCTATCGGATGGGCTTACTTCCTAGGAGCTGGAAACAGAAGAAAAGCCAGGTTCTTCTATCCAATCCATAGGGTAGGCTGTCAAAGAGACAGTATAGAGCTGTTTTTGTATCAGAGGTAGAGGCCCTCCCCAATGGCAAATGTGGTCAGATTAGGCTACCACCACTCATATTAGCCCCTCCTCTCCCTTTGGAGAGGATCAAGAGATTGAAAGGAGAGTAGGAAATCCATTCTCTGGGGAAATCTGAATAGAGCAAGATAAGAAATGCTCCTCTAGGAAGGGATAATCTAATTTCTTTCTTTGAAAATGGTAACTAGAATTTTTTAAAAAAAATTAGAGATATATGTTAGAAATAGTGTATCTCGATTTCAATAAGACATGTGACAAGCTCTCTCTCATGACATCTCTAGGCCAGGGTTTGTCATCCTTGGCACTGTTGACACTTTGGGCAGGACAATTCTCTGTTATACGGACTGTCCTATACATTGTAGAATGTTTAGCAACATCCCTGGCTTCTACCCACTAGTTACTAGTAACACTCCTCCCCTCAGTTGGGACAACCAGAAATGTCTTCAGACATTGCCTAACGTCCTCTGACAGCCTAAATCACCTCTAATTAAGAACCTATGCTTTAGATATTAATCACCATAATCTCATCTGTTACCCTACTGTCTGTACATTTTTGGTGATTTAGACATACTTTTGGCTTTAAAAATTATGACTTCTTGATGGTTCTTTCCTTCTAGCCCAGACTTTTCTTCTTGGCTTCAGACTCTTAACTCCAACTGGTGATTGCATGTAGGTACTTGGATATAAAACATATATCTCAAACTATGTGTCTAGAATGAAATATATTGTCTTCCCTTAATGTCTATTCTTCCCATATCCCTTCTTGGTGGATGGCATCACCATGTTACCAAGTTGCCCAAATGAGGAAACAACTCATGTTGCCCATTTCTCTTTATCACCACACACCGAATTAGTCACCACACTTTGAATCCTGCCTCTTCAATAGCTCTTTAAGCATCCATTGTGCTCTCGTTTCAAGACTACTACCTTAGACTCATAATTTCTCATCTGAATTAATCTCCCTGCCTCTAGTCTTACCTCCTTTTTAAAAATTAAATGATAGCTGTGTATATTAATGCAAACATGGGGTACAGTGTAGTGTGTTCATATACAATGTCTTACCTCTTTCTAATAAATTCTCTACACAGTGGGAAGAATTATCTTTCAAAAATCTTTTGCTTAGGCTCCTTCAAGCTTCCTCATAGCCATCACGATGTAATCCAAGCTCCTCACTTTGAAAACAAGACCTCTAGTGCATGACTAAGTGGAGTGAGGGGCAAGAAAGTCATCTTGGGAGCAAAACTTAAGGAGACATTCAATCTCAGGGTCACGCAAATGCGAGGTTGGTGTTTGAGAGTGAGTGTCACTTTAAATGCTACTCCCCAGATGGCTCACTTGCCCCTCTTCCCAGTAGCTTTGCCTTGTTAGTTCCTGCTACCCTCTCTGATCTCATCTCTTATCATATCCTCACTCCAGTCCTCATTTCTAACACAGTGGGCTGCTTGCAGACTCCTGAATTGCTACTTTGCCTTCCTTAGCAGAAGACTTCTCCTAGAGCTTCAGAGAGCAGAAACCCAGATAATATTGACCTCATGATGAATCACAAATGTCAAGAGACCAGAAGATAGAATTTTTCCATATCCATTACATTAACTCTCCATTCTCCCTCCCCTCAGCCCCTGGCCACCACCATTCTGCTCTCTGTCTCTATGAATTTGACTACTCTAGGTACCTCGTATATGTAGAACTACACAGTAATTGTCCTTTTGTGACTGACATTTCACTTGGCATAATATCCTCAAGGTTCGTCCATGTGGCAGCATGTGTCAGAATTCTTTCTTTTTCAAGATTGAATAATATTCTGTAGTATGTACATACCACATATTGCTTATCCATTCTTCTGCTGATGGACACTTGGGTTGATTCCATGCTTTAACTATTCTGAATAATGCTGCTCTGAACATTGCTGTGCAAATATCTCTTTGCGACTCTGCTTTCAGTTTTTTGACTATATACCCAGAAATGGAATTGCTGGATCATGTGATAATTCAAGCAAATGTCATGTACTAAGGCTAGCTCAAAGGCATTCATTCTGACAAAAGCTTATACATGTAAAATAAACAAAAATCTTAAAATCTATCTTCTATTATAGTCATTGCCATAACAACATCATATTTCATAGCATATGGTTGCTGTGGTGTAGTTTACTTTAAAATGCTTCAGCAAAGATAGCATGATATATATTTGTGCATTTAGTTTCAATCTATACCCGAGGATGGTTAGTTAACATTTGAAGTCCTCTGATTGAGGATATACATTCCAGAGACTATTAGCTCATGAAAGAATCTAATTGGAAACCAACTTTCCCAAAGCAACTATTATGGATGAGCCTTCAAATATCTTAACTTCAGATTAATATCATAGGCTTTATTATTTAGACTAATGGATGTTAGAAATTATTCTTCATTGGTGAATTGAAGTATTCAAGTATTCAAGGAGTGTGTATTAGCTATAAATACTGTCTAGGAAGTCTAGCCCTTGTATAGTAGGGGGTGTAAGAATCTGGTGAGGCCAATATCCCCTAGACCTTAAGAATGGCGCTTCAGGCTTAGGATTCCAGACTGGTCCCTTGTTTAGCCATTTATTGAAGGACTTGGTTGTCTGATTCTGACTTGACATTTTGGTAAACTGAACAGTTCCAAAATTGCACACAAATCTCATGTGAGTCTTTAATGCAAGACATAGGAGCAGCTAATGAGTCACCAAGATAGAATTTCCAGGATGGATTGGGTGGGTATCTAGATGTCTCCTTGCATGACTGTATGACTGTCAGAATTTGGTCTGATACTTGCTTTTATTATAACACACCAGCTAAGAGTGAGGTTGTTGGAGAGGAGACCTATTACCTTCACCTATTTCTTTCTTTCTTTTTTTTTTTTTTGAGACAGAGTCTCACTATGTCACCCTCAGTAGAGTGCTGTGGCATCACAGCTCACAGCAACCTCAAACTCTTGGGCTTAAGAGATTCTCTTGCCTCAGCCTCCCAAGTAGCTGGGACCACAGGCACCCACCACAACACCCAGCTATTTTTTGTTACAGTTGTCATTGTTGTTTAAGCTGTCCTGGGTCGGGCTCCAACCTGCCACCCTCAGTGTATGCAACTGGCACTGTAACCACTGTGCTATAGGCACCAAGCTGCCTTCACTTATTTCTAGCTATTGAAGGCTACCCCATGTATCAAAAAAAAAAATCCTAAAATGTGTCAGTCACCAATTTGTGCAGGTCATTTTGAATCAGATACATTATTGGAAGGAAACGAAGGGTAAACTTGCCCATAGCAACCTTTGTTCCAATTTGGAGCTGCCAGCATACTTGCTGAGATCTCACCCAGCAATCCTATCATCCTTTGGTACTTAGCATCTTATAACATATAGCCTCTGCCCAAAAGAAATGGGAGAAAATCATCCCAGTTAGGTACTTCAACATCTTGATAACTGGGATTTTACTTATACCTGCATATTGCCTGCCCAATGTCCAGCAATAAAACTCTGATGAATTAAAAACTTACATATAGATGAAAGGTGAAAGTAGAATTTCTACCACATTTTTCTTTCATGGCCTTGGTCCTAGGAAATACAAGATGTTGGCTGTACCTAAGCATAACTAAAGAGGAATACTAGAAATTGAAAGTGTGCCTGACAGGAAAACCAGATATTTCATGGGGCCATAGCCAAGGATCATTGACTTGAGTAATAGAAAATCATAGAGTTTTTATAAACAACTAAATGGAGAAAAAGAAATAGAGTACTAGTTAAAATTTTCTTTGTTTGATCTGTGACTACAGTACATTTGATGAGCAGCAAATTATAGGCTGAAAATTTGCGATATAATTACAAACTGAAAAGATGGATTTTCATATATTGCTCACAGAATAAGTCCGTGTCATAGAGTGCTATCGTAATCAACTATAACTTGAAACTGTATCAACAGGACACATTTTAATGATATGTATATAACTGCTATTATGCTGTGTGATTATTTAGCTTAAATGGTAAGGAGATCACTTAAACGATGCAATTAGTATTACATTTACAGAGGTAAATCAGTTTTTGTGCTTTTCTCGTCTCACAGATTATAGATAGTTTTAGAGAATTAAGACCAGTGTTTCCCCCTCGTCTTTAAATTACTTCAACTACATACACAAAATGTCACTCACCAAAAGCTGAAGCTTGGCTCAAACATACCAGTATGTGGGCTTCCATTGTCCCTAATTAGTTGCCTCTCCAGAGACCGAGGTAGAGGTTTGCAGTATTCTTCAAAAGACTTCTTACGCTGCTATTCCATACCTGGAGATCCTTGTATAGCTTGCATTTTGGGTTATGGTGTCAAGGAGGTTTTAAGGCTGTGGGGACTCTGAGTCATAGACTGTGGGCTTGAATGTGGTAGTATCATAAGGGGAGCCTGAAATATGAGGAAGAATTTGCCTAAGCATGGCTCAAGTAGGTCCTCTCTTTTCCTTCTCACTCTCTATTATGTCTCAAGTCATCTCAGCACCCATGTCAGGGAAAACAAGAAATGAACGTGAACATTTAGTGTACTGGCTTGGCACTAGTCTGCTACGAATAGCTATTAACATCAAATTTTTATGTCAATATGTTTTCACAGTTATTTGTGAATAGATTAAATCTTTGGATAAGTCTTTGGAGGTGTCAATGTAAAATGTGCCCTTTCTTGGTGGCTTTCTGGGGACTCCTATATATAGGTCCTTGACTCTGTACCCCAAGGTGCTCTCTTCTTCTGAGACTGCCAGCCTAGGCTTATCACCTTAATCTCAATGGCCCAGAGTCCACAGTCTCAAGAATTTCTTGATCCTACCATCTACATTGAAAGCAGACTCAAGGACTTCAAGGTGGGGAGTAACAGCCTAGGAATCCCTTTGGGGAATATTGAGAGCCTTTACCTTGGGTCATGGAGGTTTGAAGAATCAGGTATCAGGAAGATGTATTTGAGCCCAGCCCTAGCTGTTAAGTGGGTGCCATTTTGTGTGTGGAAGTAAGTGCCATTAATTTTGTGCCTAGAGAAAAGAAAACCAGATGGGATTACCTTTGAAATCTGAGGAGCTGAAGGTATTGGAGTATAAGATGCTGATACTGGGGTGGAGGCTAAAGAGGTGAGAAGGAAAGATGAAAGGGTGTCTTTGTTTTGCTTTTCTACCAGGGAACACCCAATGGATACACCCAATGAGTACTTTCCCAGGAACTGAACTTAATTGCATATTCTGAAGCTACTGTGACGTCCTGTGGTTTGTGGATTAAATGCTAACTTTGGATTAAATCTAACTGGATGACTTTTGAATAGTTTCTTAACCTCTGTACCCCTTCAATCATCTATAAAATGTGGATCCACCTGGATGTATTTAGTGAAAGAACACCCTAAACACCTAGGACTAGAGGATGGGGGAGTTGTGGTAGTCTATTATATCCATAGTGCCTACGAACTGTGTGTCCTTCTATTCCTGCCCTTCTGTAGTTGCTGACTCTTGAATCAATGTTGGTTTTGTGACTCACTTTCATGAACAGAGTGTGTCTAGGACCTAAGCCTTAAGAAGACCTGGTAGTTTCTGCCTTTGTTCTCTTGGGAGCTCTGAGCCACCATATAAGAAGTCTTACCATCCTGTTGAAGAGAACATGTGGAGGGGCTCTGTGGAGGGGGAGGGAGACCTAGGCATCCTAGTATTCCAGTGAGCCCAGCCCCCAAAAACCTGCCAGCTGAATGCAGGGACATGAGTAATTGTTTGAAAAACCAGTAGAATTGCCTAGCTTGTGGAACTGTGATCAAACAAAATATGTGTTGCTTTAAGACACTAAGTTTTGGGGCACTTAGGGATAACTGAAATAAAGATCATGAATTTTATATAGATATAGTTCATGTATTAGACCCATGCTATTCATGAGATATGTGTTCTAGGCCCTTCTTAAATATATTATCACATTTAAACTCATAATATGCAGTCAGGTAAGACTGAAAAATTTGAGTGGCCTCTTCAGACTTATGATTTTTTAATATAGTGTATTTGTAGTCTACTTATAAAAGACCTCGTCACTTCTTCACCTCAAGCACCAAAATTAACAGTTGCTGTCATCAAAGGGAGGCTTTCACTGAGGAAGAAAGATTGCCTTTTGTTATCAGCATTCTGTGTAGATGCAAAACAGAACAAAGCCATTCTGAGATGTGGTTGACAGATGGCCAGCTAGGTTCATTCATTTGCCAAGTACCTTTTCACTGTTTTACACCATGGACAATGCAATTTTGTGCCGTAGAAAATTACATTATGAGTGGCATGGGTATTCTGAATAGTTTTTGTTGTTGTTGTTGTTGTTGTTGTTGAGCCTGAATCTTACTCTATTGCCCTGGTAAAGTGCTGTGGTGTCATAGCTCACAGCAACCTCAAACTCTTGGGCTCAATGGATCCTCTTACCTCAACCTCCTGAGTAGCTGGGACTACAGTTGCCCACTACAACGCCCAGCTGATTTTTAGAGATGGGGTCTTGATCTTGCTCAGGGTGGTCTCAAACTCATGAACCCAAGCAATCCACCCTCCTCAGCCTCCCAGAGTACTAGCATTACCAGCATGAGTCACCTCACCCAGCCCAGTATTCCAGGATAGTTGAATCCATGAATGTTAAATCCACAAATGAAAGAGTAGTAAACTGGAGTAGGTGTAGTCATCATCTACCTAATACCCTGTCCTCCCCTCCCCAACCTTCTTGGAGCAGAACTTGTTTTTCTTCCCGATGAAATGGCTTCTTGCCATAGGGTTGGATACATGATCCAACGTAGCCATTCAGTAAATGTTGGCCTCTCTTTGTAAATGTTGTGAGCTTCTGATGGTTAACTGCTGGTGAAAATCATATGTCTTCCCCATAAGCCCATTCCCAGGCAGCATCCTATAATGAAAGCAAGTCTTAGATGAAATACTAACAAAACGTACCAGTATTTATTAGTAGGCAGGCTCCAAACGCACCATCCAGTCTGTTCTGTAGATCAGTGAATGTCCATTCTTTCCCAGACACTTGAAAGAACACTTTGCATGAGAGCCTCTTGTAGATACTACATTATTCTGACAGTATGATGCCCAGCCCTGTAAATGGGCAAGGTGACATGGTTCTCCTTGAAGTGGAAGAATGCAAGGCAGTGGCGCTCCAGCCCTTAAGGGCACCCTGTGCCATTAGACTGCTGGGCTTACCTGGTCTTTGTGCAAAGGTGGGGGGGGGGCTTCTACATTTTCTCTAACCATTTACTATGTGAAATACTATTCATTTTACCTATAACATTTTTCTAACATTATGTTAATTAGGAAACACTCCATGTGTAGATTTGATAGTATATTTTAAGTGCTACATCTTCACATCTGCTGCTGAGTATTTTCTGTTTGCCTAACTAGATGCTGCTGCCTGCCTTTCTCTCTTTGCTCTGTGGCCTGGAAGGCCCAGGTGTATGGACTGGCTCCCCTACCCTTGGGGCTCCTTTAACCTGTGGCTTCTACTTGGGTTTACCTAATGGTGAACCTAGTAGGTGATTGGGAAGAGGAAGGAGAATATGGTTAGGGTATTTATTCCCCAACCCCATCCCTGCAAGGATGCCTCACACACTGTAACCATCATGAAGGTCACAGCTCCTATCAAGGTGGCACTGTCTACAGGACTTTCTCTTGCCAGATTTTGGTAACTGTTCCTTTCCCTCATCCCTTTGGGCCTACAGGTGCTAACAGTCCTGTTGTTACTACTACTACTATATAGTTTTCCTTTCCCTCGTCCCTTTGGGCCTACAGGTGCTAACAGTCCTGTTGTTACTACTACTACTATATAGTTTTCTATATACCCCATCCACACTCCTTTTTAAATTATCTTAATTTGAGTATGCTACCTTTTTCCTAGTGGGACCTTGGGAAGGTGCTGATTCCTGATTAGAGCGTTTCTATGCTAATTACCACCCATGGGGTGTTGATTCCTGATTAGAGAATTTCAAATGCTAACTGGTGCTAGGGTGGAGATCAGACTTGATTTATGCACATATATTGTTCATACTGAAATATTTTAAAAGTAAATTGCCACATGGACAATATAACACAAAGCTTCCTGGCAACAGTGATTGTCTCAAAGGTGGAGCTATAAGCCCACATGGACTAGTTGGTGCTTCACCAGGAATTTTTGCTGGGACAAATAGTAAAGAGGAAACCCCTTTCTGCTATGACTGACAGATGTAAGGGTAAGTAAGTAATAGACTTTTGGTGAATATTTCTGCTGCCACCCAGAGAGGAAGGCTTACCAGAGATTAAAGGTCAACAGGAAGAAGACAGAATTAAGAGATGGATAAAAAGGGACAAATTCCTCATTATTTTATTGGACTTCTGGATTTAGCTATGCCTGAAGCCGAAGTTTTTTCTTCGAACTTCCTAGTCATGAAAGGAAATGGATTTCTTTTTGGTTTGCATATCTAAGCTAATTTGAGTTGGGGCTTATTTCACTTACAACTGAATGTGTCTTGACAAATACACCAAGGGTCTGTTCTCATAATATTTTTAAATGTTTGGGGTGAAAAATATGCATCTATACAGTACCTGAAATAAGTTCAACCAATGCAGGCAACTGCTATATTTTGATGAGAGCTGGAGATGTTATCAAGGAAGGGTGGCTGGCTGCCCAGGCTGGGGTTCAGTAGGCTGATGAGATTGTTATGAATCTGCACATTGGGATTTCAACATTGCAGGTCCAGAAAACGGATACTCTTAGTGTGACTAAGACTACCGAAGTCTGAAGGGTGGGCTTCTGCTGGACAGTCTCACAGAGAATGATGCATAAATCCAAATTGAATTCACAAGAGAAAGGTTCACAGCTGAGAAAACCAAAAAGCTTGGAAACACTCCATGTCTTGGTGTGGTCTCTCTCTTTAGTGGTGAATCTACAAAACCCAGCCAAATTGTGGTCCAGAAGGCTAATTGGAGAGCAAGAAATCAGAGCTATGGTAGAGCATGAAGGGCCCAGGGAGAGGGACTAAGGGTTGGTCATTTGAGTATAATGGCTAGTGTCTCCAAGCTCTGACTGTCTGAGGCACTCTGCCCAAGGTAGGGGTTATATTAGCTCCCTGTGGCTACTCTAACAAATTGTCACAAACTAAGAGTCTGAAAACAGAGAAATTAATTCTCTAGAACAGTGGTTCTCAATCTTCCTAATGCTGCAGCCTTTTAATACAGTTCCTCTGGGTCGTGACCCACAAATTGAGAACCGCTGCTCTAGAAGTTCTGGAGGCCAGATATTCCAACAGTATCAATCACTGGGCTAAAATCAAGGCATTCAGAGGCTACCTCCAAAGGCTCTGGGGAAGAAACTGTTTCTTCCCTCTTCCAGTTTCTAGAGGCTGCCTGACATTCCTTAGCTTGTAGTCGCATCACTTCAATCTCTGCTTCCATTTTCACGTCACCTTATCTGTGTCTGTCAAGTCTCACAAGGATACATATAATGGCATTTAGGCAGGCACTTGGATAATCTCCCCATCTCAAGATCCTGAATTTAACCACATCTGCAAAATCAATTTTGCCATATAAGGTAACATTCATTGATTCTAGGGAATTAGGATATAGAAACCTTTTGGGAGGCCATTTTGTAGCCTGCTACAGAGGTAGACTTGTTGAGTAGGGTAGAATGTCCAATTTGGCCATCCGGAGCCGCTTCAGCCCTGGATAACTATACAAATACTGGCTGATTCTTGCTTTCTGACTGAGCCTTCTTTCTCTAGCCCCCAATATTAACATCCCTTGCCGTTATTAAAATCGTTTTTTAATGTAGTACAATCCAATCAGCTTTTTAAAAGTTCTACTCATATTCCAAAGATGTCTCCTTGAGACTATCTTCAAAATCTTTTTGGTAGGATGTGGGTGTCCTCAAATATTTTCAGTCACAGGAGGGGTTTGGTAAATGCTTAATACATCTATTATTTAACCTCATTCCTCCCTGGATATACCTAAAGGTCATCCCCTTCCCCCATATACTGACTGCAACAGACACTCTGATATATCCACATGCCAGACCTCCTCCTGTCCATTCTGGCCTTCCCTGCCTCCCCATCCCAATACACATGCACGTGTGTGTAGACATGAGAAATCTCTTATATTTCTAGAAGGTTCCAAATAACTGTCCTAGTTCTGTAATTCTTTTGGCTTGCTTAGGTTTGGGCAGAATTGAATCTTCACCTCTTATTAAATGTCGATACAAATAAGATTTCACTTGCTTAGTGCTCCCAGCCAGGTTTGAATTAGTTAAGACTACAAGTAGATAAAAAGGCACACTTGTTGTGTTCTGATTTCCTGCTACTTAGTGTAGAACATTTAAAATACCTATGCTCCTGGGCAGCTTTCAGAAAAAAAGAAACCATTCCTGCCACTTTGGCAGGCATGAGAGCCATGAGGAAATTGACAGCGTCTGTTTGAAAATGAAAAAAAGTAGAGAATGGAACTCATAAATTTGACAAGCTCTGAACGTTCCATTCATAAGGCTTGGTGATAAACAAGCTTTATTAAAAACTTATTTATACTATTACTGGCATTAAAAAGAAGAAAATATTTAATTTCACTCTGTAGATTACACTTCTTAGGACTCACGCCACTCTTTATCATCCCAGGGAAGATTTGATTCAATATTTAACATGTAAACACATGGCTCAGTCACATGAGTGACCACTTCTGGTCACCAGGCCCCAGCTGAGCACAGCATCCCCACTCAACAGAGATCTCTATGTTAGTTTGAGGTAGTCGAGGGACTTGTGCACATTTCTCTCTCTCTCTTTTTTGTTATATACTATTTCCTCTTTTAAGTATTAATAGATGACTTAAATTGTATTCAGGGTACCTTGGAATACATGTTACAATAGTGTTTGACCTGTTGATGAAAAAACATTTCTAGACAAAAGTTTATCTGCTGCTACCTTTTAGCTTATGATATTAACCCCTTACAGAATATAGTGTGAACCCATTTTCTTATATTCAAGTTTCTCCACCACCTGACCCAAGGAAATGTCTTCAATTCAATCATCACCAACCATTGGCTGTTATGAAATGATCCCTAAGCATTGATTTTTACCCCCCGAATCAGAATGTTCCTAACACAAAGGAATGATAAATTCAGGAGGTTATGGATATCCCGATTACCCTGATTTGATTAATTTGCACTGTATGCCTGTATCAAAACGTCACATAATACCTATAAAGATACATAGCTATTATGTACCCATAATAATTAAAAATAAAATTGAAAAATTCTGCCTCCTTCCCTCCTTCTCTCTTTCCTTTTGCTTCCTCTCCCTCCTTTCCTCCCAGTCTCTTTCTGCTGCATAGTCATTAAGCACCTGCAGTTTGGTGGACTCTGAGTTAGCGTGGTAGGAAAGATGAAATCAATAATGTAACTCCCAGCACTGTGGGAGATGCGAACAGGAGTGGCACTACTTACAGTGTTTAAAATGGTGGGAGAATCACCAACTTTGCTCGAGGAGGTTAGAGAAGTCTTCAGGGACATAATGACTTGTAAACTTGGGGCTCACCAGGTAGACAAAGCCAAAGCATTTATTATCAGGACAGAAGCAAGAGTAGAGGGCAAGAACCACCACATTTGTTCTCCCTCCCTAACCCCCATCCGTCCCTTCCCTTTCTCAGACACATGTTTATTGAATGCCCATGATGTGGCCAGCCCTGCCTTAGGTCTTGAGACACAGCACTGGACAGGAAAGACAATAACACTGTCCTGAGGCAACTTATCTGCTGGCAGTGAAATGGAATATGCTTTGCTGAGACCTACACGTCCCATGATGGGGCTGGGGCATCCTAGTCCCATGAGACACTTCAGCCAATGTTTGGGAAATGTTGCATTCTAAACACTCCCTCCTGGAGAGTCACAATGGACGATTTCATAGTCAAGGCCCTGGGAAGTCCTCCATCAAGAAACCAGTTATCTTCATTTACTCAGTGTTTCCTGAATGTGTTTAACCAGGGGAGCCTGATTCTAAGCAGCAGTTATTAATATCACACAAAGCTGGTTTTCTAAAGGAGTCCCTGCAGGAGATGTTTGGTTGTTCCATTCTTTCAATCTCTAGGCCTATTGTATCAGTTACCTATTTTCATAATAATGCTGCATAAAAACAGTCACAGAAACCCAGTGGCACACAACAATAAGAGCTTAGTGCTTACACACCTGGAGAGGTTGGCCATGTGGCTCTGTTGACCTTGGCAGAGCTTGCTTCTGTGTCTGGGGACTGGTTGGCTGTTGGCTGGGACAACTGGAGTGAACCGGCTGTGCCCTGCTTACCTGGGCAATTGCCTGGGCATATTTTCCTGGTGGTAGCTGAGATAAAAAAGGCAAGTGAAACCATTTAAGCAAGTTTTCAGACTTCTTCTTTGTCAAGTCTTTCAACGTCCCCACATCCAGAAAGCCCAGAATTAAAATAGTGAGGATCAGAGTGGCACCACAAAGTTGCACAAAGAAGGGTAAGGATTGGGTGGGGGGATTGGGGCCACCTTAGCACTCAGCCGCTCGCTCCTACCTGAGGTCCTGGCTCAGGCATCGCCGCCTCCCTGAAGCCTTACCTGACTTCCACAGACCCATACCCGTTTCACTCCGTGAGCTTCTCCATGGCATATGCTTTGCTGAGACCTACACTATCCATTTAGTCCTTACTGCCAAGTTTAGGAACTTTCCTGAATTCTCAGTTTGCTTCACATCCGCTCCCCTAATTAGATGCTAAATTCCTTGAGGGCAGAGATCATATTTTGTACTTTATTCACATCTCCCGGAGCACTTAGCACACTGCTAGGCACACAGTGGGCATTTATTAAAGACTCATTAATTGAGAGGTCAGAAGTCTCCCACATGCATGAGGACCAGGGCCTCAGGTCAGGCGGTCCCCTGGGAGCTGCCCTGAGGCTTGGTCCCTGTATTCCCTGTGCCACCCAGGTTTGTGCCTACTTTCAGTGAATCAGCTCCAGGTGGGACCAACTCTCGTGATTGAGAAAGATCAGAAATGCCCTGCAGCAGAGCTGGGAGTCGTTTGTGTGTACCCGCTTGTTTGCTTTTGTTGTGTTCTCAGCCCTGGCACTTGCTCCTGAACTTCAGGCCATACAGGAACCTCACCTCTCTCATGGTGATGGTCCTCCCAAATTTGGGTCATTGGGGCTCATTCCTTCCTGTCTTTTCTGACCGTGGGGGCTGCATTTCTGACCCCAAGGTTACATGGTTGGAGGGGAGAATGAGAGTGTGAGAAAAGTACTCTGGACCAGAAGTGTGGGCTTTACCTGAGGGCTGGTTAGAAATGCAGACTCCCAGGTGCTGCCTCAGACCTCCTGGATCAGCCTCTGCATTTTAACCAGGCACCTGGAGGCACGGTCAAGCTAGAGAAACACTAGCATCTATCACTGCTCCTTAGTCCCCCAGCTCTGCCACTTGGCAAGCCACTTTGCTTGTCTGTTTCCTCACTTGTGAGGGAGTTGGACACACCAATCTTCTCTCTAGAGTCAACTTAGATGCATTTAATTATGTTTGTGGTAACTTAGAATTACTTTGTTCCTTCATCAGAAAAGGACAGAGGTGCGGGAAATGGCAAAAAAAATATATATATTCAGCACAAAATCAAGAACTTTTAGAGCTGGGAGCCACTTTATTGACCATCTCCTCTTGCTCTTGCTTATTTTATGGCCACTTAAGGCCAAGCCTTGCTAAGGAGAATGTCTGTCTCCTGCTGTCTGGATTCTCTATCTGAAAAATACAGTCCTTGGACCAGACAGCACCATGGTCACCTGGGAACATGGGATAAATACAAATTCTCAGCCCCAGGCCCAGATAGAGAAAGAATCACCATTTACCAAGATCTGCAGGTGATCTATGAGCACACCGAACTTGGGGAGTGCTGGGCTAGGTGACAGAGTCACTAGAAGCATCACTTCCCAAGTAGTAAGAGCACTGGCCCTAGAAGCAAAGAAATGTAGACTTGTATCTTAGTTTGCTGCTTCTACACTTGTGGTTTGGAGAAAGGTACTTAACCCTTTCTAAGCTTGTTTCCTCATCCATAAAATATATGAAGCACTTGGCATGATGTTTGGCATCAGGAAGTGCTCCGTACATGTTAGTGCAACAGAACTTAATGGTGAAAAGTGCAGATTTTGCAGCCAAACTGCCTGGGTTTATAAACCTGATTCATTTCCTAGCTGTGTGACCTTCAGCAAGTCACTTAACCTCTCTGTGCCCAGCTTCCTCTTCTACAAGACAAAAAATAACAATAAGTTTGTAATGACAATTTCATAGGTTAAAATTTGTAATGCATTTAGACACTGGCACATAGTAAGAGCTAAGTGTCTATTAAAAATTAAAATATTGTTATTTTATAGACTTGGTGAAAGGAGAGCCAGGGATACTTTTTTTTTTTTTTTGGCTGGGGCTGAGTTTGAACCCACCACCTCTGGCATATGGGGCCGGCGCCCTACTCCTTTGAGCCACAGGCGCTGGCCAATACTTTTTTTTAAGTTCCAATGAGAAAGGAGTCTATTTCTCCCTCATATAAAGAAAGTCAGGAAGTATGCAGCCCTATGCTCACTTTCTAGTGGCCCCAGGACCTAGACACATCTTTTTCCCTTTCCAAGCTCATGAAGTGGGTTCTGTCCTGGTGGTGGAATTTGCACCTGGTAGCTCTCCCTCCTATACCCAGGTAGCAGGCCGGCAGAATAAAGAAGGTGGGAAGGGTCAAGGCACTGTGGACTCATTATGTGTCATGCTCTGTAATGAAATTACTGACAAACTCAGGAGCGTAAAGTAAATATTTATTACCTCGCAGTTTCTGTGGGTTATAATGGGGGTCGCTTAGCTGTGTGGTTGTGGCTCAGGCTCTCACAGGCTGCACTCCAGGCATCTGCGGGGCTGCAGGCATCTCACAGCTCACCTAGGGGAAGTCCCAGTCTTGAGCGCTCTTCTGTAGTTGTTGGCAGAAGGCCCCCGCCAAGCTCACTTACATGGGCCTTACACGCCTGCCTCCTTGACAGCTGGCCTGTCAAGGAGAGGGGATTGCACAGAGACTTGAATCCCAGGAGGCGTGCATCACAGAGCTGCCTAGCACAGGCTCATTCTGGGTGGTGATTCAGCTTCCTTCCAGCAGGCTTCCTGGAATTCCCACACCACACTTTCCTTTACAGCTCACAGGCCCGGGAACTTAGTCATGTGACTACACCAAGTTGCAAGAGAGGTTGAGAAACAGAATCTTTCAGCTAGATGCATTTCCATCTTGAATTAAAATCAAACTTTCACTACAGAAGAAGATGCCTAGTTCATTTTCTCTAGCCTTCCTATATAGTTGTGGGTTTCAGAGTCTGGTCTCTATATCTGGAGCATCAGCATCACCTGGAAACTGGTTACAGATGCAAATGCTTGGGCTCCACCCCAGACCTGCTAACTCAGAAACTCTGGGGGCAGGGCCCAGCAATCTGTTTTCACAAACCCTTGGGGGGGGGGATTTTGATGGAAACTTGAATGTGAGGACTGCCCCTATAGGGGACAAGTTAATGGACATTCAGAGGCATGTTATAATGAAACAAGCAATTTGTTTATAAGAACTGACAACTTGGTGGTGTCTTTAGTCAGCATCGTCATGAACAGAGAGGTTTTTAAAGACGAGGTGTGCATCACCTAAAGATTTAGCTACGATTTACTTTGTTCTTTCCATCCTGAGGTTGTATAGACTTTTACCAGATGATAAGCTCCATGGTACAGGTAACGCTTGAGGAAGGAGCTCATAAATGAAACTTCTTTATGATGAGCAAAGAATATAGATTCTCGGTGGCTGAAAATTCCACACTTAAATACTAGAGCTGTAGTAGGGTTATGTAATGAGCCACTTACATAATCAAATCTAGCAAAGCTGAATGTTTTTCCCCCTGAATATAAAATGTTTATATGAATTTTAAAAGTAAAGCTATATTGAAAGCATGATCAAGAAACAAAGGCTATTAAATTGGGTAATTTTGCATAATTCTATGCAACTAAGTTTGAAAGTCTACTCAAAATTGGTAATTTTCTCTGGGAAAAAAAATTAGCAAAATTGGCCTCAATCAACATAAAACGTCCAAATAGATCATTTCTCATAAGAGAATTAGAGAAAATTATAAAATAACTCTCAGGCTAAAAATCAGCAGGCCCATATAGGCAAAGCTGAATGTTTTAATCAAAACTCAGGAAATGATAAATCAGAGCAGGCTGTAAAAAAATGAGGGACTTCAATAATCCACAAATAAATTGTTGGGAGGCAGCTGCATAGTTTGGAAGACAGATTATGGAGTCTGCAGCCCAATTCCATTTGTCCATGTGCCCAAATTTCAGTAAGCCTCAGGACCTGTGAGTTTCATTTTCCTTCTAAAACAGGGAAGGTAATAACTACAGGCTTATTTGGCACCTGAGAGAAAATTCCCTGATTTAAAAGTTTAGCACTGCTACCCACATCCCAGGCACATGGTAGGGGTCAGCAATGTCATGTGACCTCTCTTCTTTTCTTTGATCTAAATAATGTATACAGAGATGATTCATAGCAATAATACTTTTCAGTTGTTTCAGAACTTATAATACAAGGAAATATTCTAAATTTGGTTCTGAATTCCTTGAAAATCTGTATTTTCTTTTGTTTCATTCCATTTCTCCTCATTATGCCAGTTTACATGAAGTTACATAATTCTTGTTCCATTTGGCATTTATCGTCAATCTTTTTTTTCCCCTTTATTGTCGTTACACCCTTTCTTGCAAGTGGGTTTTGCAATTTAAAACACTTGGGTTCTTTCTTGTTTTGTTTTGGGTTTTTGGCTTTCCTTTTTAATTGAATATTCCTGACAACTTCTTGCTTCTGAGGAACTGAGGAGGCAGGGAGAATCCCTCATTTCCTGTGTGCCTCCACTAGAGGAGGGAACCTCAACCTCATGCTGAGAAGTCACACTGCTGTGAACAGCCCCAGCCTCTGTATGTGTGTGTGTGTGTGTTCTATGTAAGTAAATTCTGGCCCCCACCCTTCTCCCCATCCACCTGTGCTCTAGCAAAACATGCAGCCTGCCTCTTCAGCTCCTTGTTTCAACTGCATGCTGCTGTGGGGGGAAGCTCCAGGGCACCCCTACTCCAACCCAAGAAGGGAGCTATTCCTTTTGCTGAGTGGAGGCTCCCTTCTCTCAGAGAGGGACTAGACAGGGGCTCAGAGTTGCTGGGGGGAAGTTCAGCGGCTCCCTGCTCTCCTCAGCGCCTACGGAAAAGTAACAGGCCTTCAGAGGGCTGAGCCAGTGTGGGCCCCAACCCAGAAGCCTCTGCTTCCTGTTTGGCTTTAGCTTTGGCCCTTAAGTGGAGTTGGCACGTCCTCTGGGGAAGAAAGGGCCTTTCCTTGGGGGCTGGGGGTGTTTGGTTCTTTTTACACTTTCTTTGTGGTGAGGAAGGTGCTAGACAGAAAGTTGTCTGGTCACCCCTGGGCTTGTTCTGGCATATTACCCTGGGGTCTAGTCAGGGGACAAAAGCCACACCAGTTATTTGAACAGTGAGGTGTTCATATAAAGACATTGTTAATGAGGTGTAAAGTTGTTGACTAGGTAACTGAAAGGGCACGAAGAGAACTAACGCTAAGGCATCATGGAGGTAGTAAATGCAGAAAGCAGCCCCCACCGAGGAGGCTGAGGGAGGAAGGAAGAAACCAGAAATACTAAAATCTAAGCCTGGGGGGAGGGGGTCCTACATGGCCAAAACTCAGGCCTCTGAGCCTGGGCACAGCTCAGCTGGTGCTAATCTCTCTAAGTTTGAAGGAGGGGCTGGGGGGGTGGGGCTCAGACCCCGGGAAGGGGCGTCTGGCTGGGAGAGCTGAAAAAGGTGCAGCTGCCAAAGCAGAATGTGCCCTGTGGAGCCCAGCGCCGGCATCACAGAGCAGCGTGCAGAAGGTTTGGAGCTGAGAGTGAATAAATTAGTAACTGGACAACAACTTAACAACTGGCACAAGTTCTTTTTTTTTACTATTGGGCACGCCCTAGGGCAATGCCTCTGAATTTTAATACATGAATGAATCATCTGGGGGTCTTATTAAAGCACAGTCCGTGTAGGGGAGGGCCTTCCAGCCTTCGTCTTTAACAAGCTCCCAGGTGATGCTCATGCCTTGTGCAGCAGGATTTAGGCGGCCTTGAAGAACCCAGTGCTTGCACCTTCCTGTTCCGTGCTGGGAGCCGCCGTCTGTAGAACTCCGACACCCTTAAGGCAGGTAAGTTGTGTGCCCTCCTCTCTCCCACGTTCCTTACTCTGAAACTTTCTCATTTCTTTCCCCCAAAGTCTTGCCGGATCTCTAGCTGATGAGAATTTGGAGTGATTATGGGTTAAAGCCTGGCCTCTTCTAAGTGACATTAACATTTTAACATGAGCATTTTGGTCCTTTCAAATAGGGATATAGGAAGGGGCCTTTTGGGGCTAATCTCAGATTGCTCCTAGGGAACTGAAGAAGGCACTGTGTGGAGGACCGTGGTTGAGTGATAATTCCATATAGGGTGTTTAGTCTCTAATTTTCTGTTTAAGAGGTAAGGACACATCCCAAATACACATATGATCTCCACACGGCTCTCAGTGCCATATCCGTGTTTTCCCAAGGGGATCATCATGCCAAATCAATTTGAAGAGTAACTCTATTGTCCTCAAACAACTTGAAGGATAAGACTGTGCTTTATAGATTGAAGATATGATGAGCAGGGTGGCAGCGACAGCCAAAAAGTAGAAATCTGGGAACATCTGGAGGAAATATTAATAGCAGCCAAAGAATAAACTTAAAGCAGCCATAGTCAGCAACAACTTCTGGCAGCTTGCTGTGGGATCTCATGTTGGTGCTGAGCCCAGATGCTCCATAGGTGGACTCAGCCACTGAATTCCCTTTGCAGTGGGTATTTGAGGCTGGCCTTATGATTCCTTATCATAAATGAGCTCTCATGTCCACACAGAGGGTGCAAAGGGGATGGGAAGTTAAAAATAAATACCGAAATTCGGATACCCCAAGTTGCAAAATGGAAAATATATTTGCTGCCTCGGTGACTTACACTTTTCAGGATGGTGCCCACAGAAAACCCCTCCTGCTGGCCTCTGAAGTCGTAGTGTTCCCATACCTTTCCTCATTCACGTATTGAGAATATTTTCTGTATGATCACCATGACCTTCTGAGATAAGAGCAAAAATGACTTTCGGGAGGGGGCTGATTTTACAAACGAGAGAATCTGAGCAGAGAGTCGGTGACTTTCTCAGTTCATAAGGAGGTGAAATTGTAATCCAGGTACTTGGTCTAGAGACCTAAGTGTCCAAGGACCCTGGAAATCTGGCTGCTACATCCTGAGGTCTATACTTGGGTCAGAAAACTTTTTCTGTAAAGGGCCAGATAATAAATAGTTTCAGGTTTTGTGGGCCATATGGTCTCATTAGCAGCTACTCAATTCAGCTGTTGTACTAGGAAAGAAAGCACCCATAGAAAATATGTAAACAAGTAAGTCTGGCTGTGTTACAACAAAACTTCATTTGTAACAACAGTCAGAGGGCTGAATGTGGCCAGCAGGCTGTGATTTGCCAACTCCTTCTGTACGCCAATGGTCAATGTTGAAAACACGGTACATGTACCTAATTCAATTCTTCTAGGGATCGAGAGGGAGAAAGAATGTGAGCTAGAAGTGAAGATGGCAGGTGGGACTAGGAGAGTTGGGTGAGGAGGAGGAGGAGATGAGATGGATAAGGGAGGTGGAAAGAGGCAATAGGCAAAAAGAGGAAAAAAGGAAGGAACAGGTTTTAATGACTTTAATTTTCTGAGACCAATAAGATAAAAGAAACATGAGTTTAGGACCTGACTCAGGGATGTGTGAAAGACAATAAAATTTAATCCTAGTTTTTCTGTGCGAGACAAATTCACTTTGCTCCAACTGTTTTCAAATGACTAACTTAATTAGAGCAGGCACAATGAAGTTTGTGATATTAAATCACTGTCAAGTTATGCCTCTGTACAAATAATTGTCCGACTGCCTCTGTCAGCTGAGTAACAGCAATTTAGTAATACATAATTTGTGACCAGGAATGATGAAATCTAGAAAATATTTCCCGGGAAAGAAATACGCTTTAGTTGCCCGATAACAAAACAAGTCCTTTGTTATTAATACACGGATGCCTATGACATCTTCACTATCTCGGAGATTAAAGAGTTTCTTGGAGATGTCAAGTGCCTGGTATTGCTAAAGCTTTTAGAAAGTTTTGGAGACAGTTCTTATTGTTTTGCAAACATTTCCCCCTTTTGCATACTTTGAAAGATGATTTCAGATCTCTTTAAAGTGGCTTTCTTCTCCATACTTTCCTCCTTGGCTTTACTTTTTTCTAATGCCAGTGAGAAAGCTATGTGAGGCAGCAGCACAAGGACTTGAAAATGTTTGAAGAAGCAATTAATGCTGTCACTTTAGGGAATGTGTTTTTCCCAAAACATGGGAACCTAGGGGCTGGGAAATCATGTGATTGTGGACAGTGAGCCTAATCAAATGGGACTACGTTAGAATTTTGGAGTAGTATGCCCTGTGTTCAGAGATCCTTGTGGGTGTTGATGTCTCCTTTTGTGGGGGCAGTGTGGTGTAGTGATTATGGGCACTGGCTTTGGACCTAGACCATTTTGGCTTGACTCAGCTCTGCTGCTGATTGAGTGACCACTCTTAGACCTGTTATTCAGTCTGTCTGTGGCCCACCCTCTTCCTCTGTAAAATGGACCTGATAATATCGGTATCTAAACATGGGAGCTCACAGGAGAATGCTGGCGTATAGAAAATACTCAAGAAAGGTTACTTTTACAATTAATGAGGGATAGACAAAAACTGTAATGAATCAGATTTTGGCGAAGTTTATCACCTGTGGAATGGGGGCTGTGTGTGACTTTGTTTCCAACCAGGGTTAAATACTCGCAATGTATGGCCTTATAATGAGTGTATGTAATGCAAAATTGCCATGATGATCTCTGTGTGGAGGTAATATTGCAGCTAATGAGCACAACTATTGCTGATTGAAAGTTGTCATGACTGTTAATGTATTGTTAGGTGAAATTAAACATTTTAATGCTAAACTTTAAGCCTAGTGATCTCTTAGTTCTAGACTCCTTTTGGATATAAAAGTGCCTCAAATTCAACATATCCCAAACCACGTCGAACTTGGTCCAATTCCAGGATAACATAACTCAGTAAATGTATCATTATCTATCCAGTTTTGCAAACCAGAAACTTAGGGTCATCTCTGACCCCTCCCTGTCTCTCACCAGATCCAACCCCACTGGCTTGTCAACTTTACCTTCCCCTATGGTCTGAATGTTTGTGTCTCCCCCAAATTCACACATCAAAACTTCATCTCCAATATGATAATATGAATAGGTGAGGCCTTTGGGAGGTGATGATTAGGTCATGAGGGTGGAGCCCTCATGAATGGGATTAGTGCTTTTGTCAAAGACGCCCCAGAGAGCTAGCTTGCCTCTTCTACCAGGTGAGAATGCAGGGAGACAGCACTGTCCATGAGAAAACAGGTTCCCACCAGACACTGAATCTACCAGTGCCTTGGTCTTGAACTTCCCAGCCTCCAGAACTGAGAGAAATAAATGTCATTTACAAGTCACCCAGTCTATAGTAACTTATTACAGCCAGGGTTAAGACACCTTCTAAATATCTCTCACATTTGGGAATACCATTATAGTACCATTATAAATAACTAGTGTAATCCAAGCTACTAATATCTCATGTAAACCACTAGGTTAGCCTCCTAATTGGTCTATAAGTGTACATTCTTTTCTATACTATATCCATTCTCCTTAAAACTCAGATTTTTCTGTTTCATTCTCTTAACTGACATCTCCTTAACCTACTAGAATTACTAGTGCTTGCCACTTATTTGCTCTGGTAAATACACAATTCGTGCCCACTGCCCACTAATTGTTCATTGCAAGTAGACTATTCTTCAGGGTGCTCATATATTTCCGCTTCTACCTGTGAAGCTGTATGTTTGCTGAGAGTCTCCAACCTGTTTTTGTCAGTTTTTGAAACGATTACATAATTTAATGAAGTGTTATGTAAGTTGATGAAACATGAACACATTCACATTTCAGAGATTTTTTTTTTCCTATGAAAATTAGGTTGAATGCGTTGGGAAGACTCAATAAAGACAGGTTGCTATAAAAATTGCTGTCCCATTAGGTATGAGTGATAAATCTATAAAAGATCTCAGAAAATAAAACTCTAGGAGGGATTCTGCACTCAGAATGCTTGCAGGTATATTTTAGTTGTTTCTTAAAAAAATTGAAATGGAAAATTGTAGATAACACCTTATGGATAAGAAAGAGGTTAAGGAAAGACATCCATTTAACCCACCCTTTAAGACCAAGTCTTGTCCAGGCATGGCATTGGCTCACACCTGTAATCCTAGCACTCTGAGAGGCCAAGGTGGGAGGATTGCTTGAGTCAGGAGTTTGAGACCAACCTGAGCCAGGAGCAAGACCATGTCTCTACAAAAAATAGAAAAATTAGCCAGGTGTGATGTGTTCCTGTAGTCTTAGTTACTCAGAAAGATGAGGCAGGAGGATTTTTTTGAACCTAGGAGTCTGAGGTTGTATTGAGCTGTAATGATGCCCTTGTACTCTAGCCTGGGTGACAGAGCGAGTCTCAAAAAAAAAAAAATCTTGATTCTTCATGGAAATATTAGTG
This sequence comes from Galagoides demidoff, assembly GCA_963574575.1. Taxonomy (NCBI): domain Eukaryota; kingdom Metazoa; phylum Chordata; class Mammalia; order Primates; family Galagidae; genus Galagoides; species Galagoides demidoff. The sequence continues at coordinate 36,022 of CAUYQV010013623.1, forward strand.
CATGGATGCACATTTTAATTAAAATGGTAAAGGTCTGCATATATCATTTTTAATGATTCTTATTTCATGAAGCTCATCCAACCAACTGCTTAATTACCTGTAGGGATTACATATGATAATAAGATGTCCTGAACTTAATATATTTGCATTCCTTCCTCTCTGTTTATCTTAGATTGTAATCCAAACCCTTAAAATGGCTGACAACGTCTGGCCTAAGTGAGTTGGCCCAACCTCAACTTAAAACCTCAAGGTCGTCTTGAAAGTTACCTCCCTGCCATGCCTGACCTCTTGATCCCTGGTACTAGTTGTGGAGTTTCCTTTCACAAGGATTTTCAGTGTGCCATTCCCTCTACTCAGAGTGCTCATCCCTCCCCTGTGCAGCCCTAGAGCCTGCCCCTTTCTTCCTGAGGAAGTCAGAGCCCTGTAGCGTTTGCTTTTGTCACATCACTTACTCTCTACCATAGCTTTTAGTGCAGTTGCAATTTTAGTTTTATTTTGTGGTTATTTGACTACTATATGCTATATTAGCGTCCTAGGGCTGCCATAACATATTATCACAAGCTTAGTAGTTTACTCTCTCACTGGCCTGGAGGCCAGAAGTCTGACTCAAGGCGTCAGGAGGGCCATGGTCCCTCTGAGAGCTCTAGGATATAATTCTTCCTTGCCTCTTCCAGCTCCTGGTAGCTCCTGGTATTCCTTGGCTTGTGGCAGCATCACTTATCTTTGTCTCTGTCTCCACATAACCATTTCTCCTGTGTCTCTGAGTCTTCTCCTTTAAGGACCTTCATTGTATTTAGGGCCCACCCTAATTCAAGAATCTTACCTTAATTATATCTGCAAAGAACATTTTTCCAAATAAAGTTATATTTATAAGTTGGAATACATATATTTGGGGGGCAACTATTCAACCCCCTGGACCTACCTATTTTACTATTTTACTTGGACTCTAAGTTCCACAATGGCAACAATTATGTCAGTCTCTGCCTATTATTCTGTCTTACACATAGTAGGTGCTCAACAAATATTTCTTCCTTGAATGAGTAACTGGATCTTCATATGTGGTCTCTAAACTGATTAAAATTATTAATTGGACTATCACAATGCTCATGTAGACATGCTGATTATATTTTAAAGTAAACAGAATTCATTTTTATAAAATTTTTGATTGTTCTGTAAAGGAAGTACACTGTTTTTAAAGTGTACCAAGCCACCCTTTCTCTCCCCCATTTGACAACTTATTTCACTTATTTTATAATAAGGCTTTAAGGTCTAAGACATTCCTTTATCATCCATTTAACATTTAAAACAGGGTCTACTGACACTAGCCCAGTAAACAGTTAGTGATGAAGACATAACTATGGGGACAGTAGAAGAAAAGGAATGACAGGAGGTGATGCAAACAGCTGGGAGCCATGCTCCCTGTCTCACAAATGTAATTACTCCAAAGCAAATGTCCTTTAAATACAGTCTCTCGGAGTCATGCATTTATGACAGCATTATTGCTTATTATGACTATTACTGCTTCTAATAACAATGAAGATTTCACCTAGGGATAAAGGGAAAAAAATCCCAACAGCCCCAAAGTATACATTCCTTCCAAATGTTTGAAGCTCAGCCTGTCTATTTTACTAAAGTTTTTGCCTTAAGTCAAAAGTGGCACAGCAAGAGTGGTTTCAGTGTTAGACCTATGTATCCTATAATTAGAGAAAAGTGTATGTCTACTATGAGCTACGGGGCAGAAGTGGTGCCTGAATTTCCAGACATTATTTGGCACTCAGGAATGTAAGAAAACAATAAGAAATTCAGCACAAATAATGGTTATAGAGGTTTACCTATTGACCCTCTCTATAAAACAGGTCCCTGTCAGGTGAGACTAAGGCTAACTAAAAAATAGTCAGTTACTGGATCAAGGGGTTCTAGCCTCTTCTTGAAGAGAAACAACCATCGATTTCTATGTGTCTTCTTTAGCTGATGGATATGGGAGTGGGCTGTTAGCTTCATTTTCATTAAGAGCTCTAGAGAGGGGGAGCTTGGAAGCCAACCAGGAAAGGCTGTAATGTCCATTAGCAGACCACTGCAACAACAATTTACCATTTATGAACTGTCTAGAAGGTCCTAAGCACTTTATCTATATTATAGTAAATCCTCTCAACCACCTGCTATGGTAGAGATCCCTAGCCTTAATTATATAGGGAAACCAAGACTCAGAGGAGTTAAGAAATCGCCTGTAAGTCACACAGCTATTAAATGTCTCTTAGGATTGGAATCCAGGCTGTCTGGCTCCAAAGCCTACGTGTTTTCCACCTTGCTGAGGTGTCTCCTAGAGTTTGCTCTTTAAAGAAAAGACGTAGTCCTTTGGTGGCTTTTTGCTAAGATAGTAGTCTCAGATGGCACTTGAATTTCTTGCTTTTCGAACTGAGATATTTGTACTGCTAGGCGTATGTGAGGACATGCCAGAGTAAGCAAAACCACAGAATGAACTTGATTCATCTTTCATGTCAAGTCATTTATGAGGCATATTTTATATGAAAATATAATACAAATTTCAAGGTGAAACAAAAGATTGAAAATACATTTCCTGCTTTTGGAAACTGCTTTGGGGTGAGCAATTAGAAGCCAGGTGTGGGGAAAATAGAAATGGCATTTATCTGTCTCCAGCTTCAGAAGGGCTTCTATGGGAAAGTTTGAGAAATATTGCAGGAGTATGGGACAATTTAGCTGGGTAGTGTATTAGTCAGTGATCATTTAGGAAAACAAAGTCCACTTTAGGTATTTCAGAGAGAATTTAATATAGGAAACAAAGTGTTTTGCAAAAGTGTTGGCAAAGTACTTGGAGCAAAAAGGGGAAGGTGAGGGAACCCAGAGAGCAGGCACTGCAGGGGGCTACTTTAGGGACCTGAGGAAACCATCACTAGGAGGTGATGTTACCAGAGCCCAGGAGCTGAATCCATTCACTGCTGCAGCTTTTAGTATTTTGTCACTCCTGAAAACACCAAACGCCACTGGAGCCTGTAGCTGTCCAGCATGTCAGATCTGCTAATATCACTGTAGCACTCGGAGGCTGGCAGCCACCAGCAATTTGCTATCACCACAGCTGCTGGAAAGATAGAAGCCCATCTGCTAAGCCAGAGATAGGGCCGGAAGCAGAAGAAAAATGTCTCCTCCCTTTCTTCCACCTTCCATCTCCTGCCATTCTCTCCCATTAGCAGAGGCCAATAGCCGAGGGAGTCTGGGAAGTGTAATCTGCAGGTTTCCAGTCCTCTCCAACAAAGAGATGAGTAAAGACGGGTGGCAGTGGTGCAATCAGGTAATTTACCAGCCAGGGCCTAGTATATGATTAATGACATAACAAATTTCCATAAAGGCTTACCTTATATTTCTTCCCCAACGAAGTTAAAGAATGTGCATCTCATTTGAGAGAAGTGTATACAAGTATTCAGTCTGTTTGGTTTCTGAGTACAGAGAGGGAGAATTTGCATAACAAGTTCAGATCGTGAGGGATACCTGGGGTTCTGTTGTTTCTTTTGATTTTTTTTTAATGACCAGCCTTTATTACATGCTCCAGTGTCAGGCCTCACATATAGAATCATGGATGTGCTGAAGGCATTTAATGGATTCATTTCTTGGTCCAGGAAGCAATCATATGACAACTCTACTGAGAATAGCTTCCTTCGGGAAGGGCTTCACACACAGTACCCCATGGTTAATATGTATTCTTCAAAAAGCAAAGATTCCGTGTGCCAATATTTTCTTTTCTTTAATAATTGTTTCAGGTTAATTTGAGGGTACAAAAAATTAGGTTACAATGTTTGCATTTGTTAGAGTCCCCGTTATAATTGTGTCCCGCCCCTCAAGAGGTGTGCCATACATTCTAACATTGTACCTATTAAGTGGGAACACACCCATCCCCCTCCCACCTCCCCTTTCCTCACTCCCTTTCTCCCCTGCCCCCTACCTTGAATTCAACATTTTCTTTTTGGTGAATGATGTGTGTACAATGGCTCACTTCTTTTGCAGCTTTGCAATGCTCTCATACATTGAAGGCTTTGACCAGTTCTGCAAGTGGCAATCCAATTTACCTAATCTTATTTGATCTTGGAAGCTTCTTTTTACTGACAGCTGGTAGAGCCCTATGACCTGCTGCCACGGGGAACCACCATCAGGGCTCTCTCTGAAAAATTGTGAAACGTGTCCAGATTTTTCTTATAGGAAAGTATAATGTAAGATCTGAACTTTATTCCTTGGCTCTAGCTTTCCTTGTTTTATAACTTTGGCAAATTATTTTTCACCCTCCAAGCCTTCATTTCTTTCCTTACAAAGTAGGGTAGGCTTATTCTAAAGATGAAATGAGATTATACAAAAGCTCTATGGCAAACTGTAGAGTACTGTAGGAAGTGAAGGATTCCAGGCTTTCCAAGATCTATATAGGTCTCCAGAGCATAAGACTGTTTATGATGCCTCTCTGCAGCAGGTCCTCCTTGCAGAATCTCAATTCTGCAGCCCTTTCTCCACCTTTCTATAATTCAGAAATCACCTTCTTCTGGGGCTTATCACCTTCTTCTGGCTCCAATTCTCAGGTGAATCCTGGCAGCCATTACTGATATTCCTGGCCTCCTCCATCCCCTTTCAAACTATCTTAGACTCTGTTTCCAGAGATCCTATTTTAAAACAGATCTCTGATTTTTTTCACTCTTACACTTAAAATAAAATAAAACAAAATATTCATTAAATCTCCTTTGCTTACCATATCAAGTCCAACTTTTCTTAGATAATCAAGACCCTTTTGGAACCTTGTCTGCCCCTCACTTCAAGGACAAAAGTCCTAGTCCTATGGTCCACCCCTTTCTCTCTAAAGAAAACACTAAGACCTGGGTTCAAATTCTGGCAGAGCCACTAAATCAGCTATATGATCTCGGACATGTTACCCAAACTCTCTGTGCCTCAGTTTTCCTCCTTGGCGAAAGGAGATTATAATAATACAAATTTCATGGGATTTATTTTAGGATCATATGAAGTATTATATATTAAGCTCTTACTACACTGCCTAGAATTATTGAATGGTCAGGAAATATCAGTTATTTACTATTCACATTCTTGTGACTATCAGAGAACCTTATAATTTCCTTTCTCTTCTGCTATTTCTTCATCCAACGATGCCCTTCATCTTGGCTGCACCATTTAAAATCTTATTCATTTTTTAGTGTCACTTTGAAAATTAATTTAGTTCTTTCAGTCTTCGTTTCTTTATGTACAAAATGGAGAAAGTCGTATCTACCACATGGGTCTTTTCTACAGGATAAATGAGGTTACCACATATACAACAGCTCTCTGGCAAGCTGTAAAATACCTCGCATTATCTTCTCTGTAAGATTTCTTTGACCATCCTCTGCCTGCTCATCTCCAGTTTGATACTTCCTGAATATGATGTTCTCATGGGACTTTGTACTTCATTTTTGGTATTTTTCATATCCCAGCCTTACTGTAATTTGCCTCGTTAATGACATACATATATAGATTGACGACTTCTTAAAGGCAGAATTGATGTCTTCAGCCGACTCAGGGCAAGGCAGCAAAGTAAGTTTGCAGCGTTGAATTGAAACCCCAATTCGAAACACAGCTTTAGTTGATACCATGGGTTAGTTAGTGTATTTTATTTGTTCCTTTCTTTACCTCAGGAAAGGAATCTCTAAAGGTGGGATTTCAGCTTCACTAAATAGGTTACTTGTTTTCAGACCAGCAGCTGTGGCAGCCACTGGGGGCTTCTTAGGCCTGCAGAGCCTTGGGCTCCGCTCTGCCCCTTCTGAATCAGATTTTCTGTGGCTGAGAAGGAATCTATTTTCACAGGCGGCTGCAGTCTTGTGCATGTTAAAGTCTGAGAGGCACTGGAACAGGCAGTTTGAATGAGGAAAATCTTAATTTTTTCATTTGCCATTTTACAGAGGCGTGCCTATTTGCAATAGCCTGTTTAATCACAGGCAGTTTATTTCGAATAAAGCGTATCATGCTTTCAAAGAAGCAAAACTTCTTAGAATCCAACAGAATTTTCTCCAGTTCCCCCAAGTGTGAGGAACAGTCATTTTTACTGATTTACGATATCTGTGGCAAATTTTAATTTAAAAAAGAAAAAGAGAGTGAAAGGGACCGAAAAGGCACAGAATGGTACATTCTTAAAGTCTATAAAACTGTGACTTGTCGGGCCCCACTCACCTCCCCCCCTCCATTGCCGGAGGTTCATTTCCCCTTCTTTCCCTTATTTATCTCTTTTATCTTTCAATAAACTCTGTCCTTTCACTTAAAAAAAAAAAAAACACAAAACAAAACCTGTGACTTGTTTTTGCAAAAATGTGAGGCTGTTGACTGTATCCTCCTTAAAAGGGTTATCCCAAACCGTTAAAGAAAAAAAAAATCCTAAATTCTCTCTCTTTACACTTTGAAGGCTTTGTCCTTCCACGTTGATAATGGGGACTGTCTATTGGCAACAGCAGTGGCCCACGGTTGGGACCTGTGTAAACGGCCTCTTCTCAGCTTCAGGAATACACACTTCAGAGCTTCATGCCAATTGCTGCATGAAAAGCAGGGAGGCATACTAGGACCTCTGGGCAGTCAAAAAGCCCTTCTTGCACGTGGCAGCACTTCACAGGGACTTTTACATGGTACAGTTTATAATTTTCATGGCTGACCTCTTATTTTAAAATACCAACAGGAAGATTAAGAACGTTGACCCCAAAGCAGAACCAACCAATGCCCTTTGGCCCTCCTAAACTTGAACCAGAAAGCTCCCTTGCCTTTTAAGGAAGATTATAATCTGCCAAAATAGAAAAAAGGGGTTACCAAGGGATTATGTTACATAATAAGGTTTAGGACAATCCCAAATTTCCCTCAAGCAATTGCAGACCATAGTATGATTTGCTTACGTATGTTGGCTCTTCCTGGGCAATTTGGACATAGGTTATTTCTGATAGAAGAGTAGGACAAAAAGTGACTATGTCTGGAACAGAGTTTTGCTTGAAAGTTTGATCTGTTCCTGAATTCTAGATGGCTGTGGGGTCTCATTCTTTGCCGGGTAGCCAGTGGAATAAATCATACAAAGCTTTTGTGAAACGTGTATGACCTCAGGATGTTGGGACTTCTCTGAACAGATAGAACTAAATGGGATTAAGTAAATTATTACTTGTAAAGCATATTGCATAATGCCTGGCACACAACAAGTGCTATATAAATGTTTACTAAATAAATGAATTCTACTTTGAACTAAGGAAAGTTTTATCTGTGCCCCTAGGAGGATTTTGGATTACAAAATGGATGGATATTGAAAGAATGGTTATCCTGAGGCTTGGGCTTTGTAGAACAGTGGTTTTTAACCTTCCTAATGCCGCCACCCCTTAATACAGTTCCTCATGGTGTGGTGACCCCCAACCATAAAATTATTTTCGTTGCTACTTCATGGAGGAGAGAAAGGAAATTATTAGGTTCTCTGATAGTAACAAGAATGTGAATAGTAAATAACTGATATTTCCTGACCATTCAATAATTCCAGGCAGTGTAGTAAGAGCTTAATATACAACGTCATATAATCCTAAAATAAATCCCATGAAATTCTACAATGTAGAACCTCATAATGCAGTTGGCACTAGTTATCTTTTTTTATTTGTAACTTCCATATATATAAGATCTCTACTTAGGATTCTGTGTTGTGATGCAGAGTAGCAGAAAGCACATTACATTTAGGGTATCATTCTAGACAAAGCAGTGTCATTGATTAGCTGAGAACTTACAGCAAGTCCCTTCATCTCTCCCTACATTTTTCTTAGATGTAGAGGCTCACCATTAGATATGTCTAAGAGCTTTGTTAACTTGAGAGCACTATTCATGTGGATGATTTTATCTTTAGATATTTACTTCCAGTATAACTCTGGGGTGAGTGAAGCTAGTCACTGGGAATGAATAGTTGAGTTGACACATTTCCCAGAGGGATGGGGGGATGTGACAGCAGGTAGGTCAGGAAACTCCATTTAGATGAAATGGCATGGGGGGGGGGAAGAGCATCCCTCAGTTGCTACTATTAAAACTTGTCAGAAGGGTTATCTAAGACATTTCAGAAGTGTCTTCTTTGCTCATAATAAAAGAGATAAATGGAAGATATTTACTGTAATTGTTACTGCTTCTTGCCTACCCAGTATCCATTCTGCTTTCTTTTATAACAGGACCATGCATGCTTTTTCAGCCATGTGTCTTAGAGGAAGTTGATCCCATTCACATTTTCAGGGATGCCAGGTTGACTTGAGGTTATTCCCTTCCTCCTTAAATGAGCTTATGACCTAACTTGAGCCAGTGAGAGTGAGGAAAGTCTGCTGAGGGTCTTTCTAGGCCTCATTCCCAAGAGAAAGCCACAAGAAGAGATAGTCTCTCTTTTACTTGGGTTGCTCTGCTTAGAGGAGATGCTTACAACTACTGTAGCTATCTTGCTGCTGATTGCCTGAGGCTGAAGTCAACCTTGAGAATTCTGGAAGAAAAAGATGCTACAGGACAGAGACAGGGAGGGCTAAAGACATTGTGAGTTGAAACCATCTCAACTGATGCAGAATTTTCCATGGTCTTTGAGGTCATGGTGTTATCTCCACCATATGGGATGAGGAAACCAAGAGGTCACATTGATCAGGGTCACCTGAGACGTAGGTGGAAGATTTAGAACTCAAACAGGTTTGTTTAACTTCAAAGGCTGTGCTCAAGTTGTTGTTGTGATCTCCTAAATCTTGCCTCAGATGAAAAATGGTTGACAGGCAATATATTTACCATGGCCATAAAGCTAGCAGAGACTAGGAGTTGGATGGTTTAAGTTTCTTTTCTTTCTTTCTTTCTTTTTTTTTTTATGTTGACTTTACTGCCCAGCATTTGACCTTCCTGGACCTCCATTTCATCATGTAAGACAGTTGGACCAATGTTTACTGAGGTTCTTTTGGCTCAAACATCTTTTGAAATTCTTGGTAAACCACAGGGAGGGATAAGAGAAAATAAAAAACATACATTTGGTATCTGAGAAAGGGTGCTGGGCAGGATTTCCCCTGTCAGCTTAAAGTTCAGGGTTACTGTGCATCAGTGATGTTGCTGAAGCACAGCAGAAAGTTCCATGTGGCTTTCAACAGGACAGGTCAAGACCAGCTAAGATCCTTCCTATGGCAAGAGAAACAGAGCTAAAAAGAAGCCAGATGAGGGATATTTTCTGCAGTGTGCTCATCAACCCAGCCAGCTTGGTTTCTAAGTTCCTGATGGAGTTAGTTTCGAAGGGTATTTGTGCTCTTTCACTTCCTTCCATTTTCACAGCGCTTAAAACAGGGCAAGGCACGGCTGTATGAGGCACTTTCCAATACTTGATTTCTGTTCCCTTACTACTGCTGTTGTTTAAAAGTCGTTTCTGTGATATTATCACCAGAGATAGCAATAGTGCTTAGAGCAGTGGTTCTCAACCTTCCTAATGCCAAGACGTATTTTTATTGTTACAAAGGGGTTGCGACCCACAGGTTGAGAACTGCTGGCTTAGAGAATCTTCCGCCCTGAATCGTGAGGGAAAGAAAGGGACCTCTTGGAGCACTCATTTTGGGCTAAGAGCTGAGACTTACAGACAGCACGAATCCATTAAGCCCCTTCCCCATCTCTATTCATTTTTTAGGGCTGCCATAACAAAGTATCACAAACTAGGTGGCTTAAAACAACAGTTTATTATATCACAATTTTGAAGGCTACAAGTTCAAAATCAAGGTGCCACCAGGGCCATGCTCCCTTTGAAACCTGTAGGGGAGAATTCTTCCTTGCTGCTTTTAGCTTCTAGTTGTTTGCCGTCAGTCTCCAGCATTCTTTGGCTTGTAGATACATCACTCCAGTCGCTGCCTCCATTGTCACATGACCATCTTCTCCTGTGTATCTCTTCTTAGAAGGACTCTAGTTGTATTGGATTAAGTGTCCACCCTATTTCAGCATAACTTCATCTTAACTTTCTGGGGAATTCAATTCGGCCCCTAACCACACTTATTTTTTTTTTTTTTGAGACGGAGCCTCAAGCTATCCCCCTGGGTAGAGTGCCATGGCATCACAGCTCATAGCAACCTCCAACTCCTGGGCTCAAGCGAGTCTCCTGCCTCCGCC